>JANHZT010002696.1:139992-151766 GCA_032468215.1 Stegonotus admiraltiensis | reverse complement strand
CTATACTAATGCCCTCTTTACACAAAGAACATGAGCAAAAAATTTCAGAAGGAAAGTGCTTGATGTTCAGGAGCAATATTCACATAACAAGGTTCTGAGTGAAGCTGTATAATGCAATTCTATGCATGTTTCTTTAGAAATAAGCTCCGCTTGTAATTAGACGCAGAAATGGCTGAGTTTTGTTAAAAAAAATAATTTATTTTAGTGAGGGCAACAAGAAAAAAAAATAGATTTACATTTACATCGCCATCCATCACTCACTCAGTCAGCTTTGTCATATATGTCCTTGTCATCTTTTTCTGTTAATATATACACAATACCTGAGCTAAAAAGATGATTAAAGTTACACTGTAATATACAGTAAACCCTCAGAAAGTAGACCCCTTGATAGGAAAACTATACTTCTAAAAGCCTTTTTGTAGAAGCTAAATTGGAAAAAATGAACTTGTTTTGATGTGGATATTAGGGCAGAATTGTGTTGTAATTTGCTAACGTAATACCAACAAGCTGTGTCTGATGTGAAATTAGATGTGAATGACAAATTATGTTGACCATTAACTGTGCACTAAAAAGCCAAAGTGCTTTGTTGATGCGTTCTTTGAAACTTGGACATCAATAGTGGTGTTGAATAATTATTAATGGGCATTGTAGTTTAGTATTTTGCAAACTCAGTAGCTGGGAATCTTAGTTCAACCTTCAACCTTTATTTACTGAAACCAATATTTTTAAATTTGTTGCCTTTCACAAAACTTTTCATCTCCAGAAAACTGATTTTCTCAGACTTTGCGCTCAATTTAGTGTACAGAAAACACCTATGCATCATGGCACATGTACATAAGCTCAATTATCAGCCTTTTAAGACAGGGGCACATTGTTTCATTCTTATGGGTACACTAAGGATTGAATATAGTGATTAATATATAACTCTAGACAAGATGAAAAAAATAGGTTTCTTGGAATGGCTTCTAGCAGTGCAGTATTGATTTGCAACAACTAAGTTCCACTTTGTTAGTGGTGGTGATGCAAGCCAAAAAATTAAAAAATCAATTGTGGGAGAGGGAAGTCATAGGGAACTAGCAATAGTATGATTACAGAAAGGCTATTTCATTGTGATGTCATTCTAAAATTTGCATTTAAGAAAGAAGAGTGAGACTGGTTCTACGGGAGAACCAGTAGTAAAAAAAAGCTACCAGTTCAAGCGAACCGGTCGTAAAAAAAGCTGCCGGTTTGTCTGAACCAGTATTTTCGACAATCAGCTGTGCCCCACAATTTATATTCTAAATCACGCAGTACATCTGTTCCTTTCCCCCCACTGTTCTACTTACCTTCTTAAGCTTCCTTTTTCCACATGCAGCATGCTTTTGGCATGCACTGTGTATGCATGCGTTCAGCACATGTTTGGCATGCAGCATGCATGCACGGGCAGCGAACCAGTAGCAAACCACAGAGGATTTCACCACTGCCCAGTTTCCATATCATCGTGGTAATTAAGGTCTCATGATGTAGATAATATCTTCATGCTCCTAGGTACATAGAAAATACACATAAATTTTCTGTTCTTAGATTCAAGGTAAGGAAGATTTACTATCAGATGTGACTGGAATGTTCAGGGGAAAATAGCTTCTCTAATTTACTTGTACAATTTTTGCAGCTCCCATCAAACCATGTTTATCCTACTTTCTCTGTAGAAGGCTCTAAATCTCATTCAACAATGCCTTTGAATAAAGTGATAATTCTGCATTGTTGCACAATATCTGAAGCTGGAGAAGTCTTTTATTTCCTCAGACTCTTCTCCACAACTAAACCCCACTGGATGACATTAAATATTATGCATTGTATAGTGGAACACATTTTAAGCTACACTAGTATTCTATGCTTTCTTTCATTGTTCATAGACTTTGAATGGATCGGAAGCATATTAGCTTTCCTGAAATCATATTTCTTGTAGTATTGGAATTTAACATAAAGGAAACAAAGAAGCCCCCAAATTCTAATCATTTAAAAATGATGGAACACTGGAACATATTAAGTATCTATTTTTTCATTTACTTGTACAGTATGTCAGTGATAAAACACAAAATATAACATTCTATGTTGAGATGGAGCATTTCATACATGCACACACACACACACACACACACATGACATGTAGACCCAGATTTTGAACAAAATCAGTAGGTACATCTCTTTATTGAACAACTGGCAACTTTTGAGGGGAGGGCAATGATTAATGTCTAGAAAATATTAAAAACAACAAAACCAAGGTAATTTGTTTAAGAGAATAAAATGGCAGCTAGACTCAATGTTAATATAATAACAATAAATCTCTCTCAAATTTCTTTGCACTGCAAGCAACCAGACTGCCCTTTTCAAAAGAGATCATTTTTCTTCAACTTGTTCAAAAAAGGTGTCAGTCTAATAAATTTATTTTTGTGTCTTGGCCACCAGAACAACTATTGCTCTATAATAAAGAAATATCTGACAAAAAAAGGTCACTATTTGTAGGTTTCCAGACAGCAAAGATGTTTGAAAACTTATCTCATTCCTTTTTAAATTTGCTTGCCTATCCAAATATATGATATGTTTTAGCTGTTACTCTGCTATTTATTCTAGTTTTATCTCAATAGCATAATAATTAAGTGTTCACACTGGTACCAGAAGAAATGAAATACTATTGATGGGCAGTGTTATTTGAGGAAATGAATAAAATTACTGGAGTTTGCTGTCATGGAGTTCCTTTTGCTCAATTTGGTGACATGTAGATCTAGATGAAACAGTGTCATCTCGAAGAAAAAATCTAACATTTCACTGTTTTCTAGCAAGATTTTGCCAAATAAGTTGCTGTGAAGCAAAATTCATAGGGCTGAAATGTCAGCCTTTGCAGAATACATTTTTTTTAAACCAATCATCCTTTAATATATTCAGATCCAACTGGATTTTGACTTAGAATTTTCTTAACTGGGAAAACTCACCACAAGGTGATTCTCAGTCTTGTCATTGCATAATCACCCTGTAAATTTTGCCATGTCCTGAAAAAAATATTTTTCTTTTCTATAACTTTATGCTGTCAGTTGCATAAATGTGTATATGCAAGATCACTTAGCAATGCTAAAGAGGGAGAAAAATAAATAATTTTGATGACTTTCTCCAAAAGTCATTTTTGCTACTTTTCGCAAAAGAGTATTTTTCCAGGCCATTTGTTTTCCTTTTTTCTCTTCTTCTCTACTGAAATCATGTTATAGTAGTCAGCAGTTTGAGCTGGCAGCTTTTGTTATATTAGTTTATTATATGTCTTATAGTTCATGCACTATAGTGACATGGCTAGCCACAGAATAAATCATTTAGGGTAGGGAGATGGCTGTATGCCGAGGGAAGGATGCACGAGCACATGGTGGGCAAAACGCTTATGTGGGGACACAAACATAATGTCATCCCACAAAGGTATAGTGCCTGTAGACCTATAACTTTTTGGCGGGCCTTTCGTGCTCTCTGAGTTGGATTGTTTTCTTGAAAATGTTCCCTTACCCATTCTAGGTAACATCACCAGTGCTAGTAAGTTAGTAATAACCAAGCTCAGAGAACACCAAAACCCCTTCATTTCAACCCTAAGCTACAAATATTCTCCTTTATTGGCTAATTATTTTAGCCAATATTTTATTATTGGCTAATAATTTTATCCCTGTAAACTTGGGGATGAGGTTCTTGTAACATCCCATGCTAGCAGTAAATTTGTGTTAGTTCTTTGATCCAACTCTGTGCTAGCGGTCAGGGATTGTTTACCTGAGCATTGAGTTTATTTTCATTCACAGGGTTAGGGTATTCCCTGGATGTTTAATGTTACCAAATTAAGCTCTCTTGTACATGTTGGCTGTTTGATAAAGCACGTATTTAAAATACATACAAACACACACCCACAAAAACACACACACTATATGAAAATTCAGCACTGTGCTTTCAGAGTTTCTTTCTAGTTTACAAGGAAGGAAGGTAAATAATGTCAAGTCAATGAATATCAGATATATTTTTTGACTGTACATTACAGTGAAGTGTAACCTTTTTTTTACAACTGCAAGTCCATCTTATTTATTCTTGTAAATGTTTCCCAGATAATGTTTGTAATATGAGCTGTGTTGCAAAATCCATACAATAAACCTGTGAGCCAAAATTAATGTTTTACTACAAAATTCTTGCACGAGTGTTCTTTGTTTTCTTGTTGTGAAATTCATTATGGTCAGAAAAAAAAAATGCAAAGTATAATATAGTGGTCAAGAGGCAAAATATACATCACATCTAATAAATTTAAGGGGAATATTGTTAAGAAGTTTTGCAAACACACAAGATATCATCACTCTAAGCCTCCATTTCTTTTAAAAATGACATAATTTTAAGACATGACTTTAACTGATTTGATACTGATTTCAGTATGGCAAAAGTTGCTAAGATGAGGCAAATGAAACATTCTGAAATTCAAATTTTATTTTTTATACTCCAATATTATAAAAAGTCATCTGATTGTATTGTAAGCAGTCTGGGAATTGTGTCTGTTAAGACAGATAGCCCTACATTTAAGAAATTAGTGGTCTGTTCTCATCTTTTCAATAGGAGTCATTCAATATATATTTACTTGTGACTAAAATCTTGAATCAAGGTTTCAAACCAAACAAAGCCGTTAAAGTTTTAATAACTTTATGTTCAATATTTTGTTTGTATCTGACCTTTCAGCCAGATCCACATTTTCTGCTTGTTATGTTATCACTACAGGAATTCTCACCATTTTTTAGGATAGAAGATAATAGTAACCTCCAGCACTCTTCCCCCACCACACATACTGTATACCAATGATGGCAAACCTTTTCGGCACCAAGTGCCGAAAAGGGAGCACTTCAAGCGCGCTCGTCTGGGCTGAGACCAGGAATAGGAGTTGCCCAGGGGCATGCACGCACCGGAGAACGTACTTGCGGTTTCTTCAGGTTACTGCCAGAAGTCTTCAGGTTACTGCTGCGCATGCGCATCTGCTGATCAGCTGGTGAGTGTGCACCGGAAAATGTACTTCTGGTTTCCGACGTGCGCATGTGTGTCGGCCAGCAAGTCTTCAGGTTACTGCCACACATACACATGTGCCAATCAGCTGGCCAGCACACATGCTCACACCGGAAAATGGAAGACCAGCTCTTCTGGTTTCTGGCACTGACGCAAGCACAAAGGCTAGCTGATCGTCGCACACACAAGCGCACCAGAAACCCAGAAGAGGAATGGGCGACGTTGCACGTGCCAGGTGACATGGCTCCACATGCGGCTTCAGGCACGCATGCCATAGATTCACCATCATGGTTGTATACTGATGCCCATGTTTGAAGCTCTACCTCTAAAATACTATTTTCTATCCCAAGTAATCTTAAACTCTTCTGTGTCATTAGTCTCTGTGCTTTGCTCTAAACTGGAAATATCCCCAGATCCAATTATCTACAGTGCCAGACACACCCTTTCCCTTTCAACAAATGGTCACTGCCCCTGTACAGCCATTTCATCTTGGGCTGCTTATCTGTTATGATCTCTCCTTCTTTTCCTCTGTTTCCTCCTCCAGCCAACCCAGCAACCATCTTTAGAAACCATGGAGATCTGTAACAACTTTGGGTCACCATGCATTTTTTCTGTAACATCATTCAGTTTCACCCTTACTTCTCTCAATGGATGCTTTTTGGGGTTTTGCCCCTGACAAAATACTGTCTTTTTATCCTGGCTGTGTGCTGCAATGGGTCCATCTCCCTCCCCTTTTTAAAAAAAAGTGTTTAAAATAGGTCTATAGAAATACAACTACAAAGTTCCAACAAATGCTATCTTTATTTTTTTGCTTTTGTAAATCTAAACCATTAGCTTTTTATTGCCACCATAATGTTTCTTTAGACCCACAGACAAAGATAGAAATGAAGGACTAATGTACTCCCTTTAATTACTGTAGCATTGGAACAACAATAATACAATTAAGGGAAAAGAAAAGTGTCAAAGAAAAGAATGGAGTTAAAAAGTATGAAGCCACCCGTGATGCAAACATCTGGAAAAACAAGAAAATGAATGAGGAGAAAATGATCCCTAAAGGGAGAAGAGAGGCATTGATAAATCCACCCATTGGGGGGGCTAGCCAATGAAGCTTGCCTTCCCTGAAAAAATGGGAAGAGCAAGAAGCCAAGGAACAGCCAATCAGCACATATAATCCAGACTGTGAATCAAACCAGAACCAAACCATTGCAATCCAGAGTGAAATGTTTAAATGTTGGTTCCAAGAATATCCCAGAGCAGCACAGAAGACAAAACAGATTAGGCTCTTCTGCACAATTGGTCTTTCTGACATAAATGCTTCAGGGTAAAATGTACTTAATTGTAATATAGGATGAAGCAACAAATGGCAGCAATTGCTCTCATTATTTCTCAACTTAAAAAAAAGACATAAGCCAAACAGAATAGCACACAAGAAGCTTAGAAAACATTATCCAAGATCTTGAAATGAAGGGAAGCCATCTCTAAATGGCAGTTTGATCAGAGAACAAAAACAGCATGGCTCCCAGTGTTATCCCTGACCTTTTTAATTTACTACACCAAGAAGAATACTCAGTAGGGTTAAGGGCACCCCACCCCCAACCCAAGCTAACTCATAGGCTTATTTACAAATGCTTGACATAGTCATACAGAACTGCTTATGTTTTTTGAAGTATAATGAGCAACTACTTTATATTTCTTCCTCAGTTCCCCTCAGTTGCAGCCCCAGTAATAATTGTCTCTGTTACAGAACCAAACAGGGTTGGGGAGAGCTGTGGAAGCTTCTGGCTGTTGCTATTTCTGTCCTATTGTATTATGATTAGAAAATCTGAGAACAACATACTTTACATATCTGGAGATATGAAGGCAGGCATAATACCACAAACAGCAAGAGATATATTTTCATAAGGAGGTTACAAGTACAGGTAGTCCTTGTTTAATAACCACTCACTGCAAAGTTTGAAGTTATGATGGTGGTGAATGAAATGATTACAAGTTCTCATGTTTGCAGTCACATCACAGTCACATTTTTGCCATTTGGGCCTTGTCAGCCAGCTCACAATTATGATTACACTGTCCTGCAATGACATTATCATCATTGTAGCAACCTTCGCTGCTAACTTCCAACAAGCAAAGTCAATGAAGAAGTTAGCAGGAGGTTTCAAATGATAACCACATGACATCACACTTAACGATATCATGTGATTCACTTAACAATAGCAATAGCGCTATTGGAGTTATATACCGCTTCATAGGGCTTTACAGCCCTCTCTAAGCGGTTTACAGAGTCAGCATATTGCTCTCAATAACCTGGGTCTTCATTTTACCTAACTCAGAAGGATGGAAGGCTGAGTCAACCTTGAGCCTGGTGAGATTCGAACTGCCAAATTGCAGGCAGCTGGCAGGCAGGAGACGTAGCCTGAAGTACTGCATTCTAACCATTGCACCACCATGGCTCAGCAATCAGAATTGTACGCTGGCACAGTCACATGACATTTAAACTGCATCACATAGCAATGGCATTGCAGGTCCCAATTACCATTGTTAAGTGAGGTCCCAATTACAATTGTTAAGTGAGGATATGACTGAGAAGTTGGGGCCACTTGTCAGTGATTCTAACTTATACTGAAACTGCCTCATGAAGATTTGCAAATGACACCAAAGATCATCTGCCCAATTAACGCAAATATTCTAAGGGCTTCTAGACTTGTTTTCTTACAACTGTAATCTTCATAACTATTTTAAGTCAATACACTCTAAATTAAAGTAATTTAAAATCAATACTATTTTCTTCCAATTAATCAGCTTAAGACTAGGGTGCAGGTTCTATTAAGGCTTGACTGAATCCTGGCAGTTTTTATTTCCCTTTATTTTCTCAATTGCTGATTGACTTGTGGAATTAGAAATAGGAAAATGCAATAAACAAACAAGCAGATGAACAAATAACTACACAAAGCCATTAATTAAAATATAAGTTGTGTGCATCAGATTTGAGTGTGTCTACAAGTACCTAAGGGAGGTTAAGGTAAAATCAAAATAAGCAGCAACCCCTAGTTTTCCTACACTTGCACAAAAAAGAGGATCAAGAAAACAAAAATAAATTCCTATCCAAACAGTACCACAAATGACTTCAAAGAGAAAATAGTGCATGTGTATTTCCTTTGTATCACTGAAGAATTAAACAGTTTTGCTGAAAACTTGGCATCAAGCTATACCATGACTGAGTCCATACTATGATTCTCTTCTTTTAATTTTATTTTTATCTTTATTAAACTAAAGTTTAATTTCCTAATTTTCTCTTGTGTGTGAGAAAAAAGCTGGACCAGATGGCTGCAACTGCTCATCTCTAATAGACCCAATGGGCGTCTATCTCAAATTTAATTCTTCTGCAATACTATTTTGAGCTCTGTAGTATTCTGGGGAAATGAGAATGTTGATTACAGAATCCGTATTTCCAATGGTAAAAGGAAGAACATCTGTGCCTTACATCACTGCTCAGTTGAGGACCATTGTCTTCCTTCCTACAGTACACTAAAAACCTTCTTTTTATGACCCTGTAATCCCTTAAATTAGGGTAGAGTTTGGGCAACTGAATGGGTCTGAGCATTTACTGGCCAGATGCCCTTCCTGACACCATGCAGAGTTCACAGCAAATATTTTTCTAGGGAAAAAAACATCTGCCATTACTTAGGATTGAAGTCTCAACCTTCCAAGTGGGAGGTGAGTGTCTTCACCTCTAGGCCACCACTCCTTTCTATGTTTCCCTTCCTACTATCCACTTTTATTGTCCTCATCAGAGGTATATTTGGCCAAGTACATGACCTCAGACCAGTGTTAATGTAAACCCCATATTTTGGATATAAGAATAATTATTTTGTCAATATTTCAAATGTTCACACAAGAAAGAACTGTTTGCAATACATTGTGTTGTAACATTGGGCCCCGTTTAACATTCCAACATTATAATGATTATGATTTAAATTTAATTTTATATGCTAACTGACTCCCAGCAATTTGGGATGGTTTATAAATGGTTTAAAACATGAAGACATGACACTAAAACAACAGGAAACAAAAAAAGATAAAGATGGCAGAATGACAAACCAGGTAAAAACAATAGAAAAAGAAGCCTAAGTTTAAAGCATGCTTCAGGCATCCCCACCAAAGGCCTTAATAAAGAGGCAGGTCTTCAGATCCTTTTGAAACACCAGTAAGATGGAGGCCATTTAGATTTTTGGAGGAAACCTCATTCCATGGGGAGGCACTGTGACAGAGAAGATGTGCTTTGCTTAGTTATGATTCAGATTCTGCCAACCCTGAAAGACTGAATCAGCCAGGCAGACACTATGGGAATTGTAAACATTGGGGTTGAAGAAAGAACTTGACTCAGAAAAGGAGGTTTTATTCAGAAGTTGCCTTTAATCACAATTCCTCCCTCTTCATCTGACTGTGTTTCTCACAAAGGAAAATCATTTTCTGTCTTCTACAGAGCCAATAAAATTGCGAAATTAGAAAAGATCATAGAACAAACTAGTTTAAATCTCTGCAGTTTGCAGGAAAGCCAAACCTTACCATCAGCAAATGAAATGTTGTTATATTTAAGGGAAATCTAATAGCTGCAACTTTTACCCATTGTTTCTGACTCAGGCTTCTTTAACACCAACTTCCTTATGAAAGCCTTTTATATATACCAGATACTGAGATGTTTCCCCTTAGTCTTCTTTAATGCAGATTGAACATCTCAAATTTCTTCATCTTTTGCTTATAGATTGTGTCCTTAAATTCCTATATTATCTTTGTGTCCTCCTCCTCTGAACCTAATTCTTTAATATACCTCTAGAAATGTATTGCCCAAAACTGTATAAACTACTTCAGGAGTAATCTTACCAAGTCAAATAAGAAGTCCATGCCTTTCATACAGTGCCTTTTCTAATGCAGCCCAGAACTGTGTCAAAGTTTTATGAGTTGTAACATGCTGTGCGTCATGTTCAACTTGCTATTAATCATCTCATTCGACCTATGAATCCCTGATTACATGTGTGTACCACATTATTTCTCCTTAAATATATCGTGAATAAAGATATTGAAGGACATCTTGTTCCTCTTAGCCCAATCTTCCAATTGACCCAGATTGGATTGAAAACTTGTTATGTCAGCCTGGGTATTGGCCAGATTTCCTGATGTTATGTCATCCATAAGTTTGATAAGTAGCTTATTATTATGCTGGATAATATTGGTCCCAAAAGAGATATTTTTTGGCGCTCGCTAATTATTATTCTCCAATTCAATACAGAGTTATCAGTGCTGACCCTCTGACTGCAACTAGACAGACAATTTTATGTTACCATTCCAATCATATTTTAACAATTTTCAACTTTGGACTAGATGTTCTATTAGATACTTAGATTGGAAAGTTGAAAAACATCTCAAAAGAAGGTAATGACAAACCACATCTGAAAATCTAGCTGAGAAAATTGCATGGACTTGTTTATATAGTCATTAAGTGCCCAGATTGCCATCCCCTCTAGATAAATCATAAGAAATCAATTCCACATTAAAACCAGAATTACACTTTATTTAGATTGGCTACAATTGGCAAAATCTGGCAAGTTTGATTGTACTCTGTCTCATCTCCTTCTTATATATATTCAGTAAATCAGCCTGAGTCACATCTGAATAATATCTTGTTCCTCAAGATTTAAGGAATGTTTCCCTTTTCCTAGGTAATATTTCTTTTATATTTTTGTCTGGTCTGCTACCTGACTCTCTACAAGTTGGATTTGAAGAACCAAAAGAACAACAACAAGATTCCCTTTATTCAGTAAGGTTGCCAAAGAAATGAGGAGACTTACCTAAGATGGCCTATTTTTTGATAAAACTAATGCTGAGTCCTAATAATCATGGCATTGTTTCTAAGATGCTTCCAAATGACCTGCTTTATAATCTGCTCAAACATTTCCCCAGGTACTAATGTTATGTTATACTGGGATTCTCTTCTTTCTTGAAGAGAGTTCATTTGCTATTGTTCAGTTCTGTGGCTTCTGGGGTTTTTAGGATTCCTCAAAAATAACTGATAGAAATCCTGAAAGCTGTTCAACCAGTTTCTTCAGTATTCCAAAATCCATGTCACAGGAGCCTAAGAGTTTGATGATATTCAAATAAACTAGAAGTTCCCTTATCTGATCCTTTTTGCCCCAAAGCCTCCCTTTTGTTCCTAATCTCTGCTACTCAGACCACCATTTCCTTAAATATAGAGATAAGAGCAAAACAGGAATGGAGTTTCTCTCTTTGCTCTTGGTCATCTGTTAAGACTTTTTTTTCTTAAGCAGTATCAGCACTAAGCTTATCGCCCATCTTTACCTTCTTTATGCTATTGATATATTTGAAGAAATCCACCTCCCTCAGTTATTCCTCTCTTGATAGCCTTAGCTCATTTTCTGCCTTTGCGTTCCTGATCTTATTCCTTCATTCAGCTGAAGCTTTATAGACTTCTTTAGTATCCTTTCCTTCTGATTCTAGTTAATATTCTTCTTTAGTCTCAACTTCTTTGCAAGATGCTCTTGCAAAGCCACATTGGCTTCTTTAGATATAGCTTAGCTTTCTTCCTCACTGTTATTGTTTGAAACGTCAAACAATATTATTATTAATTATTAATACCCTCTATGTCAATGTTGAAATGGATCTAGGCTGCCACAGCTATCTTTTCATTTCTCAACTTGCCTCACCATGGGGGGTGGGGG
>JANHZT010002696.1:129797-139893 GCA_032468215.1 Stegonotus admiraltiensis | reverse complement strand
CCCCCCCCCCCCCCCGAAGAGGCTTGGAATGTCAGACCAGACAATAACAACAGATTGTCCTGTGGGAACCAAGGTCATCTCAACAGGTGCTGGGCAGAGATTGGAAGAAGTTGCTAGGGAGACACCAGAACACCTAATTGGACAATGTGTCCTGTGACAAGGAGGGAGAGGAATATTTATTCTTTAATTATACTAAAACCGTGGGAAAAGGTTAGAGTTGGTTTTGCTTTCATGCATGCCAAAGTGATGTACTCAATAAAACAGTTCTTTGAGAAATCTGATTGTCTCGGAGTGCTGACTTGGTTGGGTTCATCAGTTGGAACCTTGACATTCTACTAGAAGACCTACTCAATTTCAATACCTTTTCTTTTAACGTCCATTTCGCCTGACATCCTTCTTACAAATTTCCTTAGTTTATTGAAATTGGCTTTTTTAAAAAATCAATGATTTGTACTTGCCTGGAATGGGTGTGAGAATTCATTTTCTTTTTACCAACCTATTTGTTAAACTCAAGAGCTCTAACCATGCATGTTCACTTATATCCTCATCATTTTAATTTTCTATCAACTCCTCCTTTTTAGCTTCTTCACATGCACTTTGACTTGCATTAGTCCAGGTTAGTCTATGATGCTGTAGAAGAATTTTAAATAATGTGTTATTTCCCATTTTCAGTCTCCCTTTTATTTTTTGTATTTTCTCTGTTAAGTTAGTAATTTACAACAAAAATTGTTTTGCTGCTGTGTTTAATCCATTACTTGCCAATTTATAACTCATCAAAGGTATTACATTCCTATCCCTCCCATCTTGCATTCTGGTTTAAAGCACTCCTGCCAAAGTTAACCAGCCATCATCAAATGTATCTTCTTTCTTTTAGTAAGAACAATTCCATCTCTGTAAAACAGTTCCCTCTTCTTGTCCTTGAAATGTATACTGCTTCTGAAAAACTACTTGCACCACTTTTGCAAACAGGAATTCACTTGAAAATGTTTCATTTCTCTTTGCTGAAATATTCTATTAGATGGGAGCCAAAGCTCCTTTACCGTCCTTCTCAAAGCCATGAAATCACCCTTGATATGTTGGAGGTCATGCCACATGGTATCATTTCTGCTCACAAGGATGAGGAGAAAAGGTCTGTGATAAGGTCTGTCAGTCTTCCTGTCACATCTCAGATTTCAGACCAGCATAAATGTCAAGATGAAAAAACTAGATGACAAAGGAGAACTTCTGTGCTGCTCAAGAGGGAGTCACCTACAATCATCGTCTTTCTTTTCTTATCCTTGATGATTTGGTAATGCATAATTTGGACTGGGAACTAGTGACAGAGTTTCAGTTGTGAGGTCTTCATCTTGAGAGATGGTACTCTGGCCTCCAGATCACTAATCTTTGCTTTCATAGCTTCTGCTGGGTGACACTTTATGTAGTCCACTTTAACTTCTGGTAGAAGGACAGACATGCCCAACCTCATCTCCTCTAGGAGATATCTAGAAACAAGAAAAAAGCCTAAGTATAATTGTTACATATTGCATGTGATCAGAATGCAGAAGAATTTGTGGTTTAGAAGGTAGAATATGCAGATGTTCCATTTGTGTGTCTGATCCTTGTCCATTCCATCTTTCAGGTTTTCTTAGTATTGGAGTTCTGCCTTTTCTCACCTTGGCTCTCTTTCTGAGTTTTGAATAATCTACGGAATGTATATCTGTGATGCATTCATTTTGTGTCAGGACAAATGAAATATATGAGCATCAAAAAGAGAATATGTCAGCGTTCCAACAGATGTCCCTCTCTTCCATAGAAGGAATGTTCAAAACAAATGCAAACTAATGTAAACTAAGAACAAGAAAAGAAAAAGAAATAAATAAAAGAAAGTTAAAGTGCAAGAAAGGGGACAAAATAATAGAAAAATCGAAAGAACAAAAAGATACAAAGAAATGGCATCTACTCTTCTTTACAGAAATTATAAATACAAATATAAATATTGTTTTTCCACTGATCAAAGAAGTCAATTTGGTCATGTTAGCAAGTTCCATTATCTTCACTAAGCATTTCTCCATTGTCCGTCTTTGTGCTTTAAATCTCAAACAACGTTCTTATTCTCTTCATCCCAATTAGAGATAAAACATCCTTTTTTTAACTCCCTGCCTATAATTTCTGTCTTACTCTCCAGAATGTCCACTTTGTCATTCATTTGTTTTAAATCTCCAGATATTACAGAGCTTTCCATCTCCTTAATACCTTCTTTCCTCTTTCACCTTTACAAATCTTTGATCTATTCTTCCCCCCCGAAAAAGCTATCAATGTAGTATTAAGTGATTTAGGTAACTTATTGTCTCATTTCTCAAACATTTTCTGAAGTAAATCTGTGATAATTCCTCTCTCTGCCGATTGCTCTAGGGAGTCTCTCCTCTCTTCTGCTGTTTTTGCTGCTTTTGTCATGGTTGTCATTGTAATATTACAGCCAAACATAAAAGTATTTCAGTTGCATGAGAAGGAATAAAAGGCAAGCTTGTCATTCCCCATTTTGTCTGCCAATGACCTTAATACTTTTGCCTCAAAATGGCACTCTGTAGTAACAGTCAGCATCAGAGTTTAGCTCATATTACATGTTTTTTTGTTTTGTATAATTCACCAATTGTCTGTATTCTTATTAGTAAACAAAAAAACATTCCCATCAAGGTCTGCTACATTTGTCTGTTTTAATTCCAATTTGTTCAAGAGCACTTTCACAAAAGTCATCTTTCAAAATAACTATCCCTTTTATCCATTTTAAACTTTCTTATAGCCACTCATTATTAGGCTTTTTGCCCAAAGTTCTTGAGTCTTTTAACCTTTCCACCCCTCTTTTTTTCTTTGTAATTCAGAAAGAATGTCAACTCGCCAAAGTGAAATTCTCTTATCTCGCCACTCAACAATCTCTGTTTAACTATAAGATAATTTCATCTGAAAAATTTAAGAAATGAGGTTTATGTGAGCCTTGTAAGCTTGATTGACAAGGGAGTACCTGGGTGTTTTTGATATGAGCAAATACAAACGCTGCCGTTCCTTGTCTCCTGTGGCCTCCAGTCTGGAGATTACTTCTGACCATGCAATTGGCCCTCTGCCCAAGGTTAAAAAGACAGATGTCCCGAAATTGTCGGACAAGGATTTGAATTCCGCAATCACTTCCTTGGAGGAATTCTTCCGCAACTTACCATCTTCAGAGTCTGCGCCATGTACCCTGCTGGTAGAGCCAGAGTGCCCGGCTACCCACCCTTGTGATGTGCCTTCTCCATAGGACTGCACGTTATCAACTGATGCAGACTCTACTTCGCCCCGTTCCCTTCCCTCCCTGTCCTTTTTGCGGGGGCGGTCGCTTTTTGATTGAAATTCATTGCTTCCAGCTATTCAACTCACAAGTCAACCATTAAAACCTCAGTTCCTCCTCTACTCAGGAAGAGAAACTGTCCAGAATGCAAGTGGACAATCTCACAATTTCTCCTTTATCTAGAAAGACTGTGGTAATCAGAATTCACTCAATCACATACTGATCTGTGCTGCAATGCTGTCCCCACTCATTGAGTGCTGTCCCCACTCATTGAACATCACATCCACCATAAATTCTCACTGGAAGCCACAATTTCTGAAGACCTTTTAGAAACCTGCTCAAATCTCTGTGCTCTGCAGATAAGAAGTGTGGTCATATGAGCTGCCACTTCTGACATAAACATTTGGCAAAGCTTTGTAGCTATGAATGGTAAAAAAAAAAAATCTTTCCCCACAAATCCATTTGCAATAGCAGTTGAAAGAATATGTTTCTTTCTATTTATTCCCTTTCCCCCAAACTCTTGCAAACAGAAAATTCAAGATATGATAAAAAGCAACAAGAAAACTAGGCAAATACTGATAACCATGTCTAAAGAAATGGTTATTATCAAATGTCATTATTTCTTGCTTTTCAAGTCCCTCAGGGGAGTTTTTTTTAACAGCATTTCTTTGAGGGAATTCCAAGTTACAGTGACCTTTCCATATCAACCTAAGGACAAAAATTTACATGAAAAGGAAAGCTTGTTTTTTTAAAAAAAAATTCAAAGAACATCCCTTCTCTGCTGGATGTGATAAAATGTCAGCCTGGAGCCTGAGGTTCATACCAAATATTTATACATTCCAGATTTCCAGATGTAATTAACAATGAATCTACCTAGCTATGAAAAGAGAAAGGTAGAGAAGATGGAAAGAAGATGTTCACATTCAATAGAAATCTTTATAACTGATTTATTGTCAAGGAGAAAGCTCCTTAAATCTCATAAAAGTCAGCCACAGATATCTAACTTCAAATAGAAAGCCTATAAGTAATGAAAGAATAGATAATGGTTTCAAATGCTTCAAGTAGTTACACTATTTTAAGCAATATTATAAAGCAAAGAAAAAACTCCTATCTTAATTAAATTATATTTGATATATAATGCACATGCACAGACACACACAAAATCTTTTGAGCAGTCCGGCATCCTTTTTTTTTTGGTTAGGATGCTCAGTTAAAACTGTCCAGGTGTTCTGAAATAAGGAGTTTTCATCATGTCTTCTGATTGCTACTTGGTGTTCATATATGCACTCTGCTAGCCTTCTGCTTCTGCATTATGACTGTTAAGTCCTTATACTGCATGTTGTAGATAACTTTGGTTTTCGTTTTTTTCTTCTGGGAATACTGGGTCTTTTGGTTTATGCTGTTTTTAGACGCCTTTTGTTTGTGTGTTGATGGTACCATGTGGTTGTAAGAGACTGTTGATGGTTTCTGAGATATTTTTGATAACATGGCATGTTACCCTTTTCACAGCTTGTGTTGATTGAGTGATTCAGACACTTTTTGGTAAAGTTGCATGAGATACTCATAATTGGATACCTTTGGAAGAGGAAAAGTGAGCAACTTTGGAAATGGCAAAGTGACTACATATCTATTGGAATCAAGTGTGTTTAGGGTTGTATGAGAAAGAGAGTATCAGAACTGCCATCCTGAGCTTCAGCCTCACTTTGCTAGATGCAGCGGTGGGATTCTACCAGTTTGGACCAATTCAGGCAAACCAGTAGCTCCAACAATCAGCTGGGAGCGAACCAGTTCACTCTGACGATCAGGTGGGCCTGCCCACCCACCCCTGCACTTTACTGACCTATATCTTCTCAGCTGATTCACGTGGCAGAGCGGATTGCCGCACCTCAGCTCTGTTACTCCCCAGCGGTAATGCAGAAGGTGAGTTTTCATAAAAGAGTGCGTGCGTGCACAGCGTGCACCAGGCACATGTGCGCATGGAGTGTGCAAGCACGCATGAAGTGCACAATCACTGAACCAGTTGTTAAACCAGCAGGATCCCACCACTGGCTAGATGCCATCCTGCCATCAACTATTGGGGGGGAGGGAGCTACTGAGAAGAGCAAAACTGAAACTACTCATCATCCCTTCCCAAGACATTGGCTTATTGTCCCAAGGTCAGGAGCTTGGGAACAAAAATGCAATGGCTCACTATCTAGCCCCCTGATCCAGAGACTGTTATCAAAACAATTCCTTTGAATATAACTGGACAATAGGGAGATAACAGGGTGGAGGAACAGGAAGGGGAAAATTAACCAGAGAATCTTTTTGCACAAACTTTTAGTTCTGGCTTGGCTGTACTGTAACCACTTGGGTTTTAGTAAAAGTATATCTTTTGCAGAAATGGAGTCAAGGGTCTTTCTTTCCTAAGAACCCAAGCCAGGGTAGGTGTGACAGAGAGAGGTTCATGGCTGTCTTTCCCCAACTTCTTTTTTCCCTGATCCATAAAATTTCTCTCTAAATGAATATTTCACAGAACAATATTTGTGGAAATAAATTAGAAATTACATTTTCAAACCATGAATAGTTGGATACGAACAGACTTTTTTCTGATAGTAGGCCAATTTCCACCATGCTTTCATCGGTTTGATGCTGTCATACCACATTGGGAACCGGTCCTATGAGTGATTTATACAATACAATCTTCTCTCATGCAACTGCTGAGCCTCTGGCAGATGTGGCCCAGCTGTTATTATAACAGGCATCATCCCCTGGCACTGTTAGAACAAAAAGCTTGAATGGCAGTTAGAACCACTTTGCACAGAAAACAGTTTTTGCAAATGTTTCCAGAAGACATTTTTAATTTCCCACAGAAAGAAACAAAACTAGTTTTCTTTTGTAGGTTCAAAAGAATGTAGTATGTTTGGTGAGTATTTAAAGGGTCTGTTCTCTTACAAGGTGGAAAAACATCATTCTGTCTTCCTTACATAGGGCATGAGATGATGGAAAATCTACACTATATCATAAGAATAGCCTAAGGAGCCAAAGTTTGGAATAATCTGTAATTTTTAATCAACAAAGAATAAAAAAAAAATCTGGAATGCAACTGGGATTCTAATTCAAAGCAAAGCAAACTGAACACATGAACTGGTTTAAGAAAACACCTATAAGCATTTCCAGAAGATTGGTACTGACAAGACAGAAGAAGAATAGTGTTTTTTCAACTATCTTGGACTCTCTCTCTCTTTTTTTTTTGAAAGACTGTCTGCTTCTCTATTTTTATTAGCATTTTGAGTTTTTTTTTTTTTTAAAAACGCAATCTTCTGAACTTCGGATGCATCATGGGATCCTTTAGTTTTCTTTTTTTCTCCCTCTATTGCTTCCAACTTTTCAATTTATGAAAATTTTAGATGTGTGTGTGTATGTGTGTGCATGTACATGTGCATGTATGTCAATAGGAAAGTGCTGAAGGAAAAATCAAAACAATGGAAATCTTAGGAGGAAGTAACAAAGCCCTTTTGAATATCTTGATAGTAGAGATACAGTAATCAGAGCTTAATTTTCCTTGTAGATTAGATTTCAGAACCACCAACCGGCTTAGAGAAATGTTAGACTGGATCCTTTATATGAAAATCCTCATTTTAAAGGGCATAATGTATTCTAATGCTTGTTTGTCTACATACACACATAGAGAGAAGAGATAGAGGAAACACAGTAGTTGTGGATGCACAGTGAGTTTTTGACTGAACTAAGAGTTAGAAGGACTATATAAAGAAAATGAAAGATGAAGACACCTGAGTATATATAAAGACTCGTGTAGTGGGTGTATGTATGTATTTTCACACACACACACACACACACACACACACACACATTTAATTTTAATGTTTTTTTATATTTCCAGTCTTAGCATTAGATTGCTACCATCTACCACTCATATTTAAAGAAAGCTAGAAATTGGTACTTTGCTTTGTCACTTACTATCTCCCCTTTTTAAGTAAAAACATGTTTTAAACATTGTGGCCATATGGGCAAGTAGCTTACAAGTTTGAGCATTGTGGACCCATTGTAATACATATACACACTATGTGATCCACCTTGAATTAGACATTATAAAGGGAGATGTGGTCACTTTCCAATAGGACTGTCAGTTGTTGTCAGCACATAGACTACAACAGGAGAGAAAACTGAAGGCTGTAGTGAGAATGCTGGGCTATAAACCTTATTGTTACTGATTGACTTACCCTTTCCCACTTACTGTGAACATTTTCGTGTTCCTCACTGTTAGCTGTGATTAAACATTGTTTTATACAATCTAAATTGCTCTACAAGGCCATAAATTGAGATCTAATATTCATGATGGTGAGATCCATATTTTATAACTTCTGAGTATAATGGCCCAGAACCGTCACTGTGCCCGGGGAAAGACAAGCATAAAACAGAGCTGGAGTGGATACTCTGTAAATGATAAGGGGCCAATAAATACAGATTCAGCTGGAGGTTTGCATAAATGTTGCTTGGGTACTGTGAAGAATGGCCGTCTCTCATAATGTAAATAATTAAAAGGAAAATATATATCAACCAAATATAAAAGAGCAACAAGGCATTTGGCAGTGTGCTTCTCCCACACAAAAAATTGTAACTAGAGGTCTTGAAAATGGATGAAAAATGCAAACATACCCAACTGTAGAGCTTGGGACCAATCAGATAACAAAATGAATCAACAAAACATGAAATGTGACCTGCCAGGTGCTTAATAGTATTGTGTGAATGTTCACTGGCACAAATAGAACTGTAATTGTCAACTGCCTGCCATTTATCAGTATTAGGCATAAGGAAAGCTCTGTGCAGTCAACAAATAGTTGGCATTGCCTACTTTCTTATCCTTCAAAGTCACATAGCTTCTTGTGGCCAACTTCTAACCTTTTTGCATTTGAGCTGCTTACATCCATTGCTCCTCCTAATATCTATAATATTTGCATAGCTAAAATATAAACATCCAGGGTAAAATCACAAGAAAGCACTTAATCATAGAAGCAAGCTGTAATGCCATGAAGCCCTTCCCCATGTAAGAAAAGGTTTAAGATCAAACACTTGAGGGTGACATACTAAGATTTTCATAAGCCACATCCTGATAGTGCAGAATATTCCCAAGACTGATTTTCAACAAATTGACTTTCTCCCCATCCATTTTTAGTGTTGACAATTACAATTCCCAGAATCCCTATCCACCATGAACCAAAAAGTGTTATAATAGTCCATCTCTGCACTGATATTATGTAGCAATAGCAATAGCACTTAGACTTATATACCGCTTCACAGTGCTTTACAGCCCTCTCTAAGCAGCTTACAAAGTCAGCATATTGCCCCCAACAATCTGAGTCAACATTTTACCCACATCGGAAGGATGAAAGGATGAGTCAACCTTGAGAGAAGTTGGTGAGATTCGATCTGCCAAACTGCTGGCAGCTGGTGATCAGCAGAAGTCGCCTGCAGTACTGCACTCTAACCACTGCGCCATCATGGCTCTTCCATGTAGTATTATTATGGTTCATTACTCAGTCAGCCAGGTGTTCAGGTTGGAATTGGCATTTTTATCCACGTATAAGTCCTTCCCAAGGATTTGGGATAGGGAAATGTGGATGTTCGATGGTGTTAAAGTTTTTTTTTTTTAATTATCATTTGTCTATTTTTTAACCTACAAATTGGTGTCTCTCTCCTTTTTGTTTGTAAAGATGCAGTTGAATTTTCTGCAAACTATCAGACATATTTAGTAAAGTGTGCTCAACTTAGAAGATCATAAAATGGGCAGGCTTGAAACTCCCATTGGGTCAAAAGGATTTGCATGTTGTGCAGATCATTTTATGTTCTCAACCAGGTGTCAAGAGATGGAAGGTGATGAACAGAAGAAGTAATTACCTTCTCCAGGAAGTGCTGCCACCACCATGCCTGAATGGGATGTTCTCATTGGTAATAGATCTCTTACCACTTCTTTACCATCTAAGCTTTTAGCTGTATAACTATATAATAGCAGATTTAAATCTTGCATCACAGGTTGAAAAATTTATTATATTTGAGAGAAATTCATGTTATTGAAAGGAATTTTGAAACAGCTGCTAAAGTCCCAATCCAGAGTAAAGCAAAACTTCTTTTCAACATTGATGGCTTCTTCTTTTTTTCCCCTAGTTTCTTACTAGATAGACATATATTAATTCAGTCCAATTCTTAAACTGCTAGTAGTAGTAGGAATTTGCACTGGAGACAGATTGAAAATGGACAAAATATATTCTTATATCATTTTAGCACTGTACACATACTTTCATTACAAAATACAATTTTTTTTAAAAAAATGAAAGAGATTACATTCTTAGCAATTTCAGTTATTACTTTGGGGAATTAATTTAGGTCAATATATTTCTCAAAACTAATAAACATAATTATTGCTTATTCCTGCACATTCCATTGTATGGAAAACTGAAAATTCATTTTAAAAATCCATTTACTGTTGTAGAAAAAATGACATCATGCTAGCCCATTAATGCTTAGACTTTCTTAGTGTTTACACAATATGGCCTTCTGTACCATTGTGTCGATGCTAATCAACACAAATCTAAAAACTAGAGGAAGTACACATGTGCAGTTTTCTGAATGCCTGCAGATATTCTGTTTGAAGGTAAGCTACCATATTTTTCGGAGTATAAGACGCACAGGTGTATAAGACGCACCTAACTTTTTTGGATTTTTTTAAAGTTTTTTTTTATTTTTTAGACAAACACACATACAAACATACAATGTATTTTCTTTGAACAGAGTATT
>JANHZT010002696.1:17014-28423 GCA_032468215.1 Stegonotus admiraltiensis | reverse complement strand
CTTAGAAAGGATGGAAGGCTGAGTCGACCTTGAGCCTGGTGAGATTTGAACTTGCAGTAATTGCAAGCTGCAGATGTCAATAACAGTGTTTTAGTCCACTGTACTACCAGGGCTCTTATATGTATATAATAATTTATTAATAATTAACATATAATTTATATGCCGCCCCTCTCCGAAGATTCAGGGCGACTCACAATACATATTTTATCAATGTATATTTTTCTAAGATAAGATAAGATAAGAAAATATAAATCTCAATAGGTGGGATATCTATACAGTCTCTTCTTTAGAGATATTTGAATCATTTCCCAAATGTCTACCTAGGCATTCCTCATTTTGTGGTCATTGCAGGTTATTAGTTCTTTTATTGATATTTTGGAATTCAGGGTGCTTTCTATCAAATTAACTATCAACTTTTTTCCTAGAATCCTATTTGTTCAATTGGCTGTTCCTCAAATGCTTTTTCTCTCAGATTTTTCTATATATGATTTGCTAATATTTTCATCAGAAGTAAATTGTGCAGATGGTGCTTCCTGTGTGGTGCTGCTGTTGTCCACCAAACTTGTTGGCTCTTGGCTGCCACAGAATGGAATGTTCAGTGCAGCCATTTTTCATGATGGCATAAATACATTAACAGCGAGAGCTAAATAAGAACCCAGTTGCCCATTAATCTTCACAATATTATATCATTATCCGGCTTTATAAAGCAAAGCCAGGAAATGGAAAATAATAACAATAAGGTGGGATTACCTTTCCTCCTATAGGCAATCAGGAATATCAATAACACATCAGAGAAGTATAATTCCTCAGCAACACTAAGATTATTTTGGACACAGAATAATTTCTACAGAAAGATAATGATTCTGGATAAAGAATTTGGTCATGGAATGAGCACTTATTGAAATACTTCTATTTCAGTTTTACATTAACAAATTCATACTAAATTCTTCATTCTTCAATCTTAGTAACGTTAAACCTTTCTAGTATGGAAAGAATACAATTGCATTAGCCATCTTAAAACCAAGTAACATACAATTTTCCTTTTCATTCCAATAAACATTGTTAAAGGTAAAACCATTAAAAATAGCTTTAAAAAATGACAAAAGGTAATGTGTTTTTCCATGTGACTTTTATCTTTTAAAATAATCAATAGGAAAAAAATGCAGTGCTTTCACATACGTATTGCTTTTTAAGGTACAGACTTTAAAAAGAAGGCGAGGGGGGGGGAGAGAGAGAGAAACCCCAGCATACAGATAAAAGTCAATTTGGTATGAGAGTTTAGTTCTGAAGCCAAATGTCAGCAAATAAAAAAATAGTCATTACCAAGCAATAATTTATACAGAGAGAAAGATGACATAATGAGAGAATGTTTGATATTTGGAGTCATTAAACAGCTCATAAGATGACTTGATGAGGATAAACAAGTCATATTGGTAACACTGATGACAAAGCTCTGAATGGAATATTGATAACAGCAAGTGATAGAAATGGTATTAGAGGCTAATAGAGATCAATTCTGTTCTAATGCCAATTGTAAAGTCACAGTGCTCCTCTTCCTATACTGCCTAAATAAAGCAATATAAGAAAACATATTTTTCATAGGTGGGATCTGGCTCTTCTTGGCACTTCCTGTACAATGAGGTTCAAGTTAAATAAATGTATTTACATATTTATAAACTAAAATGTGGATGAATTATTTTATTTTTATTAAAGACTCAGCAAACTCTTAGAAAACTTTTGTGCTGTTATGTATACATACATAACTGGTTCTAAAACTGGAATTGTGGTATATAAAAATGTTGATTCCCCCTACCCCTGCAAAATCAAGGAAGTATCTTTCGCCTAAAGAAATGGAAGTTCATGATTTATTAGATTATTTTAAACAGGAGGTTTTCTATCTATCAATATGTTGCCCGTTTCACTGGCAGGATACATGAAGCATGCTTTAATCTCACAAATGAAGGCAAATATACATGTCTTAGGATAATGATGCAAAATTGAATTTGGGTCAGTCACTGGGACCAGAGATTTACTCTTCCAAGCTTTCAGACTCGTGTTGGAGTCCATCTTCAGGGAATTTCCCACTGGAATGTGTGCTTTGGGCTGTTCTGTGAGTCATGTTTACGTGGTGCCTTCCTATTGGCTGATTAGTATGTTGATGACTGTTGATTGGCTGTTGTTTCCTTGGATATATTAAAATAATTCTGTGCAAAATGTATATTTGTGGATATATGTGTCAGATGTGCTTCATTATAATATAATGGAAAGCACAGTCAATTGATAGCCATCAACACATCTTTAATGGTTTCTTAATGTGGGATATACTCTAAACCAGTGAATGCTAACCTTTTAAATCACTGTGTGCCGGCCTGTGTGCCGGAAATGGCACGAGAAACCATCCCGCGAGGAATGCATGGCCTCGCTGGCCTTTGCGCACACAGGAGCGCCGATACCCGGAAGAGCGGCGGTCCGTCATGCATGTGTGAGCCGGCACCCGAACTTCCAGTTTCTGGCATGGATGCATGTCTGACAAACAGCTGGCCTTCATGCATGCATGCAACGTACACCTGGAAGTTTGGGTGCCGGCCTGCGCATGCGTGAAAGACTGCTGCTCTTCCGGGTTTTGCTGCTCCCATGTGAGCAACAGCCAGCTGACCAGCGTGTGTGTGGGTACAGGAACACGGAAGAGGAGCCAGTGAGGATGTGCATTCCTTGCGGGATGGTTTCATGTGCCGCTTCTGGCACAGATTCCATAAGTTCACCAACACTAAAAGCAGTCTTAAAGCCCTTTAAATTTAAAGGGCTGTAGAAGACTTATGTTTAGCTTTAGTTTCTTCTTCTTCTTTGCAAAGACTTTGCAGAAATAAAATATCTTAGATTGAAAGTTGCAATTGGAGTTGGAGTTTTTATGTCTTCACTGGCTCCCAGCCACTTCATGATCCATTACTGCCTTCTTGTAATCAGTAAGTAAGATGACCTCAATAGAGATAGGCAGGAACTATTATCAAGGCAAAAAGGGCTGAATCACTTTTGTTTAAGTCAAGAAAGAGATTACATTCAGAAGACTCTCAAACAAATCCCTCCCTAATATACCGAACTATAAAAAGGAGGTGATGTAGTCCAATCAGAGTTGCAAGATTCTAGACAATTCTAGACAATTTCAATAAAAGATATTTCAGTCTTTCTGTAGAGTTGATTTCCTTGTCTGGTCTATTTTATGCAATTGTCATCTCATATACTTTTCTATTCATCTAAGTAATCTCAAGTGAAGGATGATTTTCCCTTATCAGCCTTTTGTTCCTTGCTCTTCTAGCAACAAGGACAATTCAGTGGGAAAGAATTCTAAGAGATATCCATGAGTCCAGATGGAGAGGTGTATTTTTCAGTTGAAATAATAAAGTTCAAAGCTCCCATAGAATGGTTAATTCATTAGGTTTGGTAGTAGTGCCACAGTTTATTAGAATAGGAGTACAGTATTAATCTCCCACCCTTCTTATTCAAGTCAGAGATCAGGCTGAACTAAATCTACTATTTGACAGAATTATAATAATGAATGAAGAACACATACACCAGGAAAGGAATTGTCAATGGATCTTAAAAAAATTAGCTCATGGTTATACTTCTCAGTTTAGATTTAATTAGCACTTTAATTTTAAAAAAACTGAAATCATTATCAGAATGCTGACTTCCTTGCTGTTTAAGTAAGCTTAGTTTATGTCACTGTGGTAATTTTGTTCTGATTCTCATTTTGATAAAATACGTTCTAACAGTTTCCCCTCAGTATGATATGACAAAGATCAATTACAAAACTATTAAACATCAATTAGTGTATTTGGAACTATGTACAAAATGATTGTGCAAAAAGCTACCTTGTTATATGCCATTTGTACAGCGAAATGCCTGTTAAATGTTTAATGAACATGTGGGGAAAGTAATTAGACATCATTCTACACATACCAAATACAGTTTGTTTAGAACACTAAAGTAGAAAAGATAGGAATTTAATTCCTCTGTGAGAATGGAGGCTAATTGTTTTTTAAAAAGAGATTACCTTGCCAGATACCAGTGTTGTCCTTTATAGCCAAGGAACCTGGTTTAAGGAAAGATATTTTCTGGTGGACTTTGTTTTCAGCTATAACTGTTGCTTTTCCCATTTAATATATTTACATTTTTCCCAGAAATGGGTAAATATTTCTTTATGCCCAGGATTTCTGACCTGATATTATGTATAGTTTACAAATATACCTTCTTCTTTTTTTGAAAACAAGTTTTTTTATTTTTAAGCAAAACTTAAAACAACCATCATCCATTACAATTACAGAAAGTGTTTCGATCGGTTACAGATCTTTTGTGCTTAATCCCATATCCATATTCTCATTTACCAATTATTTAACAATGGCTTATCTCCCCCCCAAAATAAAACCCGCTTTATATATTTTATTATTACATCCATTTCATATTTCATTTCCATGCTTTATTATCTAGCCATCGGTAAAATAAGTCCCATATCAAATAATATTGTTTATCTTCCTGTTCTCTAATTTCAAATGTCAATTTGCTGATTTCAGCACATTCCAAAATTTTCTTGATAACATCATCATCAGTAGGTATCTTCTGTCATTTCCAGTTTTTAGAAAATACAATTCTAGCCGCTGTTAAGACATTCACAATTAAGTATCTCAATTCTCTGTTATATGTTATATATATAATCCCTAATAAAATATATCTCTGGTTTAAAATCAATATGTTTCTTTATCATTTTTTCCAACCATGTGTGTATTTTAGTCCAATATCTTTTAGCTTCTGCACATGTGCACCACATATGGTAGTATGAACCCGGAGTCTGATGACACTTCCAACACTTCTCTGATTTGTTCTTGTACATTCTGGCTATTCTCACCGGGGGTAGATGCCACTTGTAACAAATATACCTACTTCTTGTTTAGTGACTCAATCCATTCCAGCTATTGTGAAGCAAAACGGTTACTAAGTACATGACACACACAAACACAAACACACACAAAACACAAAGACTCTGAAAAATCATTGGTCACTGCTTTCTCAGTTAGATAAAGTCCTCACTTGTACCGTGTCTATGATCCTTGAGCCATTTTGTTTTCCTTCCCCCTCCCCCCACAAAGGAGAGATTACTCAAATTAACAGCAATCTTTAACTTAAAACCCTAAAATGGGCTAACTTCAAGTTAACAAGCTAAACTCTGTGATTTAATTAAGTGATTAGAACTGGCCAGCTAGAAGGCATTGCTGCCTAAAACAGACCAACCCTTAATCAGTTTCACGCTGAAGGATTTTGTTATCAGGCACATGTGATTTAATAATAAGTGCATGCATTGAGTGAAAAATATTTTTTATTACTTTTTACTATTGTGTACATGTGAATGGTTGCTAACAGCTAAATGACTGTAAAATGTACAAATAATTATTATAATTAAATAGAAATGGAAGCTAACCAGATTACCTGCTTATCTGTGAAGGAATAACTTAATCTTCCAGTTTTAATGTTTTGAGGTTCTTTATTTTTAAAATAAAATTGCACCCATCCATACTACAACTGCTTGACTTCTTAGTGTATTTTGCTATGTACTATGGTTTTTCCTGTCCAATGCTAAAGGATACATCTAATAACCACAAATTACAGTATGTATTACATTTAGATAGGGCATAGAATGATGTGATTTAACTATTAAAAATGTGTGAGAGAGTAAATTTTTGTCATTGATTAGGACTATATACCAAATGTACACAGTTTTAAATTCAATAAGTCTTAGCAACATATGTGATATGAATTAAAATATGCATATGTGTCACGGGAAATAATGGTGAAGTTTGATTTGTGAAATTGAACATTACTATTAATTTCTGCTGTGAACGTCTAGTGTGAAGAGTTTCCTGAATATGTGTAAAAGAAATCTGAATTAGGAAATTAATCAAAATTATATGGTTGAAAGGAGCCTAACAAAATATCATATTTCTTGCACCAATGTACAACTTCAGTGGCTGCCTCTGAAGAAGGCGGACAGAATAATAGGTACTCTGATATAAGATATAAGAAAGCAGCTCTGCAAAGAAAGCGGGCCACAAACTGCTTACTAACAAATTAAAGCATGAAATCAGAAGAAGTAACAGGTAAATATTGTCAGAGTTTGTTGCAGAAATCAAATCCAGAAAGCACACACAGGTAATTGATTCAGCAGAGCAGATTAGTTTTAGTTTCAGAACTGAGCACAGAGCTAAGCCATGCCCAGGCTCCAAAACTGTTTCAGTCACCAATCAGCTCCCATTGGCTGATTTAGTTGCTATGCCTATACATTGGCTGACCTTGTTACTAAGGTCATGATCCTATTCCAGTTCATGAATATTCTGACAAATATGTAAGAGGTAAAAGATTTATTTTGTTTAAGTATATACTGCTAAGTTTACTCAGAAGCAAATCTAAGTTGGTTTGTGCCCAAACCACTGTTTCTAGGACTGTATGCCTTTGTTTAACCAAAAGTTAGCATGTAACGTCCAATAAGACCTTCATACTTTTTTCTCATCCTATAATAACAGTCAAAAGCAATGTCAAAATTGGCTGAGTATGGGATTGGTCCAGGACATATTCATTTTAGTAGTTAATACAGAAATGGATCAAATACCAAAGTCAATACGCCACAATACTAATCTTTGAGCAATGACCAAGACTAGCAGGCAGGTCCAACTACTAATATTAGTATGCAAGTATCCCTTTCTTTTAGTTTCCTCAAGCATTTAGGAGGTTTAGGAGGAACTCTTTTAACTCATTGTTTATTAAGTTTAATATTCTACTGACTACCTTAGCCTCTAATAGTTTGCAACAATAAAAAATAGAACATCCACTTAAAATTGAAATATTAAATATGAATTGAAATGAGCAACAGGTAGCATAAGAAAAACGTTATTTTTTTTCTGATTTGCCAGATATATATTTTATTGATATCAACCTTGTACTCTCAGCTGGGTTGCAGTATGTTTGCAGTAGTAAACAAATTTTGTAACACAAGTATGTAGCTCCTCTACCTCAACATTCATGCTATATGAATGGATAACTAAGTTCTAATGTTCATTCCCTGTACAATTTCTGGACATTAAAGAAAGGAGAAAGTGATTAATACACTTACTCTGATAAGAGATTGCTTTTTGTTTAATGTATAGGAAAGAGTGTAAAATCTCAGAGAGAGGGTGGTGGGTGGAGGGAGAAGAAAGAGAGAGAGAGAGAGAGAGAGAGAGAGAGAGAGAGAGAGAGAGAGAGACGGAGAGAGATCATGCTGTGGTGGTAAAAGATACCTTCCCATACATAGGTAAGGTGCATTCCAACCAAACCTTTGAGATACTCCTTATACATACAAACTGCTTAAAGTAGTTGTAAGAAAACATTTACAGCAAGCTGTATTGATCCTGAATGATATTGCTGGGAGCCCACTATACATTAATTATTATATGCCTATAATAAAATTATGTTGCAACTTCAGTGATTTGGTTCTGTTGTGCTGTGGCCACAACAATGCATACACCTTTGTTCAGTAGTGATCACCTTGAAATCAGTACTAATATGCTGGGCAGCTAAAGTGTTCCTCCATAAGAGGATGAAGGAATTCAGGATCTGCTAAATTGTTTAGCAGGTGGTTTCCTGCTAAATAATTACATAAGTGTTTAAATAACTGATCATCAGTAACACTGTCCTCAAACGTGGCAGCTCACATATAGGATGGAGTCTCCCACCAGGCACACACACATATGTGTGATTTATATACTGTATATTGGAGGCATAGAGCTTAGAAGGCAGTGGCAAGATATGCCTTCTGCCATAGCGATATCACCATAACCTAATAACCTTCCACTCCAAAACTGGCATCAGCCAGCCAAAAAACTTTCCCCTTTCCCCTTCATAATCCTCTGGTTTTCACTCTATAATACTAATGTATCCATGAATGGGGGATGGGAAATAGAGCAATTAATTATTACACTTATCGAAGCAATTATTTAATAAGGCTCTGGATTTAGTTTAAAGCCATTTCAGCCTCTTGTGTCTTTATTCTCAGGTGCCAGCAGCAAATGAGTAAAGCAGTTTAAGTTTAAACATGAGAAAGAAAAGGAAAATGATTAAGGCACCAGAGAGTGTATATCTACCAAGCAAACAGGCTGATTACGTCAAGAGACAAGAAGAGCAGCACTTGGAAATCAATACAGATGAGGCTTTGAAAAGGTTGACTGAATGCACTGGATTAGCTATTGATTTTTGTCATTTTCACAGCTAGAGCTGTGCTCTCCACCCACTGAGGCCATTAAACACGGAGACCTTAAACCTCTAATCCCTTGCTAATAACAAACAAGTAAATGACCTGAAAGCTAAAGATCTAACAGAATGTCCAATAGCTTCAGTACCATATTGAGTGTAGAAAGCTATCCTGAGAAAGCTTGGGGATTCTGGAAATAAAATGCAGTCTGGATACTGACATAGATCATTAATCAAAAAAATTGGAGGTTAGATTTTATTTTTTTTTCTTTTTGGAATTTTTTTAAAATTTATTTTTAAACAATTTTCAATGTAACCAGGAATGCCTCTTTTCCATCCAAGTACTTTTGAGAAGGTAGGATACTTTCTTAAATTACATTGAATTTGATTGGGGACATCTGAAATAAATGTATTTTGGGGTTTGAGTGACTTCTAAGAAAGGATCCATCCAACAATAATGGAGCCAATGATGGTTTGGGAGCAAGAAGCAGGAAGCCCAAAGGCATGTAGAGTATTCAGAAAGATAAAGATAGAACTAAGCAGTTCCTATGCTATCCATACAGAAAGTAGCAACTTTTGATCCTAATGAAGGGTGCCCAAGTTGCCTTTCCTTATCTGTTTAAACTCAACCCTTATTATTTATTTTTATTTATCAAATTTTAAAACCACCCATAGCCCGCATAGAGGGATTCTGTGGGACAGGACATTCTGACACTGCAACTTGTCACCCTGGTGATGCAATGGTTAAAATGCAGCAGGCAAACTCTGCCCACAGACTGGAGTTTGACCCTGACGGTCTCAAGATTCAGCTTCCATCCTTCCCAAGGTCAGTAAAGTGAGGACCCAAATTGTTGGGGGCAATATGCAAATAATGCTTACATTGTAAACAGCCCAGAGAGTGCTATAAAGTGCTATGGCTATGTATAAGTGTACACTAGGGGGGGGGGTGTACAAGCTATTGTTATTGTTTCCATATCTACCCTCCTTCCATGTCTAACACCTTACTAGAAAGTAAAAGTACACAAGCTAACCAAATCACTATCTTTTCACAGTGCTCAAAATATGCACACTGAAGAACAACCTCCACTAAGGATTTTTATTTATTCATGTTCTTGTCGTTTCCCTCTCTGTGCCTTCCAAGACATACTCTCCTTACCAAACAATGTCAGCACAAGTGAGTATCAGATGAAGCTCTGGTCTTTCTAGCAGGCAAAGCACAGCTGGTCATGGAGGCATAATGCCTTGTGACCAGATGGGAAAGATGGTCCTTCAGTAAACCAATTAGACTCCTATAGAGACTAGGAATCACCCATCTCCCTTAGGTTTCCCCTCCATGCAAATTAGATTATTTATATTGTATTTTCTCATGGAAATCAGCATTTTCCTGCTGGAATACTCTTAGCCTAAGGTCACCATAGACAATTTGATATAATGGTTTACATGTATCCAAACTGGTAATTTAAGGATTGGTATGACATGGCCCTAGTTAAATGTCTCACAGAATAACCTGGAGACTGAATTCAGCAAGATTATACTTTTTTTTTTTTTTGGTATTATCTTCAAGGACAGTGCTGAAAGGAGTACATTTCAACAATCTAGCAATGAGTTTACTGGCATTTGAAGGCTGGCTAATGAAATTCAAGCAGAGAACAGAACAGCCCCTTCAGTCATTTATCACAATGGGATAAACTTAAAGGTATACAGCTCTCTAGTGAAGATTGTTGTTATGTTGATAATAGCCTGTGTGACAATAGTTTTGAAGCAGTAAATGTTTTACAGTCTTCTTTTTCTTGCCATTTTTGAGAATACAACAAGAGGAACAGAAAGGTAAATATCCTCTTGTATGCCCATGTTTCTGAAATATGATGGTAAAGGATAAGTGCTTTGAATTTATTTCATATATTTGTATTTATTCTAATGATTTCTGCTATAGAAGAATAGAAAATGATTATTGCCAGTATGTAAAACAAATGGATTCTGCTAGAATTTATTAGGTTTTGCTTTAATTTTGATTTTGGTTTTGTTTTTCTTACAAGAAGGGGAGGTAATGTTTTTTAGATAGGAAGCATGATAAAAGGTAATTGAGATGTATCAACTGACTCATAGAATGTCTGTTATGTGCACAAATTATATTCTCAAAAACTATACAGTGTCAGAATTTGATGTCTTTGGATTTTCATTCAAGAAGAAAATGGGGCCAACAGTAGTTAAAAAATCTGAAACATTCTTATTCTTGACTATTCATGGTTGCCAAGTATTCCAGAACTCCAGCAATTTCATACAATGTAACTGAAAGAAAATAATCATACTTCTTTTATGAATTGCAGCTTTTGAGCAACACAAAAGACTAAGAAAGTAGCCACAGGCTGTCGACCACCTCTTGTAATTTTTCATTGGCTCTAAAGTCATATTGGACAGTTAGTGACCAGCAATTAGCTGGCAATTTTCTATGAACTCCAAACCTGTGCTTGTACTGTCTGGAGAGTTGAATAGACACAAAAATAGTCAAAACAGCCTGAATCTGTTTCAGGTATGCTTCAAACTACCTTTGAAAGGTGTTTGTTTGTTTTGTTGCCTTCAAATCAGTATTGACTTCTGGTAACTGCCTGGAATAATCCCTGCAACATTTTGAGAAGTGGTTTACCATTGCCTACTTCCTAGGGCTGAGAGACAGTGACTGGATCAATGTCAGTTGGGTGGCTGACTTCATACTTTAAATTGAGATTAGAAGATAATTATATCCTATTTATTTGTTTGAATAAGGTCAGCTTTCATGGATTTTTTTTCGCAATATTTTCCCACAAGACATTTTTCATGCACTTGTTCTTTTATAACCAGAGTTTTCAGAATCTTTATTTATTTATTTATTTATTTGATTTATATACCGCCCTTCTCCCGAAGGACTCAGGGTGGTGAGCAGCCAGGAATAAAAACATACAGTACAAAATTTAAAAAACCATTAAAATTAAATTAAATTAAATTAAATTTGGCCCATTTTTTTAAAATCCCATTTAAAACAATACAAAATTTTTAAAATCAGAGTTTAAGCCAGCCCTGCACAATGAAATAAAAAAGTCTTAAGGGAGCGGCGAAAGGTCCGGAGGTCGGGAAGCTGACGTATCCCTGGAGGAAGCTCAT
>JANHZT010002696.1:0-13702 GCA_032468215.1 Stegonotus admiraltiensis | reverse complement strand
TGCACCCCAAGGGCAGCCCCATGTAGAGGGCATTGCAGTAATCCAGCCAAGAGATAATGAGAGCTTGAGTGACTGTACGGAGGGCATCCCTATCTAGGAAAGGCCGCAACTGGCGCACTAGGCGAACCTGTGCAAAAAACCCCCTTGTCACGGCCATCAGATGGTCCGTTAAGGACAGCTGTGAATCAAGTAGGATGCCAAGATTACGAGCCCTTTCAGAGCTATAAAGACTCCCTTGAGTCCAACATTTGGTGATGACCTTTTCATATCCATGCAGTTTTCATGGCAACAATATGGTAATTTGTCCTTGTTTTCTATAAGAAGCCCTGATGACACAGTGGTTAGAATGCAGTATTGCGGGCTGACTCTGTCCACAGTCTGGACTTTGATCCTGACAGGTTCAAGGTTGACTCCGCATTCCCTCCTTCCGAGGTTGGTAAAATTAGAACAATATGCTGATTCTGTATCAGAATCCAGAGAGTGCTGTGAAACGGTACATAAGTCTAAGTTCTATTGCTATTTCCAAGAACCTTCCCTGGACCCCACAGCCTCCTGTCCTAATAGTGTCCCAAAGGTGTTTTTTCAAACACCTTTGTTTGAAAACAAAGACAGTGAAGACATTTTGCTTCTCATCCAAGAAGCTTCTTCAGGTTATTTTTGGTTGAAAAATGAAAAGTGTTCAAGGAAAAACAAAGTCCGGTTTCCTTTTGAAAAAGCACCTTTGGGACAACCATGACCTAGATGATTGAGAATCTCCATAAACAGGTGAACTCTGCTTAGCTTTTAAAAAAATATTATCAGTCAAGGTTAGCTAAATACTGGTACTTGTTTTAATATGTGGTTTATAACAGTGTCCCAAAATTCAGATGCATTTCTCAGACATTGCTTTTACCTTTCTTGAAAAAAATGCTTGATTAAAAGTATTGGAATTCTATATTTTCTTGGAAAACAGAATTAATTCCTTTCTTCCTTCCCTCCCTGAAAAAATCTTAGTAAGTACTACATGTGCTCTCTACGTAACCTGTCCAACCTTTTCAGAAAGAATTCTGTGAAAAAAATCTATATTTTAGTTATGCATTTTTTTTGTTTCTGTCATGGAAATTATCTGTACATCATAAAGTTATGCTATCACTAATAAAATTTTAAAAATGAAATCACCATGGAACAGGGATATAAAATTTTTAAAAAGTTAATATCAGCTATCTTTATTATTGCAGGAATATGACCAAGCTATAAAAAAATACATCAAAATTCAACATGAACCCAAACTATGTATGTGATGCTGTTTGATTGCTTCAGGCACATAGTTCTGAAAACAAGCAAATTATTACAAATAAATCTAATTCTTTTAATAATTCAACAATCACATTTATCCCATTTGCTTGGTAGTACCATGCAACTGATAATCTTACTTGGTTAATTATTGTCTTTTAGGCAAGTAAAATTATCTCCTCATTGCATATGCAACAGAATATTGAAATGCATTAGCTTCTCTTTTAGAAAATGGAACATGCAAATACATAACTGCAGTATTTCAGTGAAGTGTATTAGTTTCAAGATATTTAACAGGTACTAGTAATGCTGCAAATTAGAGGAAAAGCAAGTAGCACATTTCAGACTTGTGAATCAAATATTAATCTTGTTTTCTTGAATTTTTGTTTTATTCCCCCCCCCCAAAAAAAAGGATCTTGAGGGAAAGAAAGGCAGTATTGGTTCACTGAAAATCTGCTTGAAAAGTCATGAACATTACTGGAAATACTGTGAGTAATTTTTAAGTCTTCATTTGTTTTGCTTTTGCTTTTAAATAGTGCTTTTTCCTATTTAATTTGAAGTTTGGTTTAAGCAATTCAATCTTCTATTTTTAACTTACCGGTATGTTTTCCTCTATTCACACCCCCATCCTCTCCTGCCCCAACAAGGGTATCTGTTGAATAAAAAAGAGCAGAATAATTACAAAATGCCTTTTAACTGGAAACTCTTGAATGTCCATCTGAAAGAATCTCTAATGTAAGTAATTGTTCACATAGGATGATGCAGAGCTTTGAGAAGACATTTCAACTTGACAAGTTTTGAGCAAAGTACTCAAAGCTGCTTCATGAACCAACACAGCCTTATTGTTTCTCTCAACCTTCCTTGGCAATCTCTTCTGACACTTCTGGTCAACTGCTCTCTGTGGCACTACTACAGAAACCTTTTCTAGTCCTTGCAAATACCAGAAGAGGAAAAGATGAATCAAAAAAGGGAAGTATCTTGTTGAGGCAAGTTGTTCTGCCTCTTTGCTTAAGAAAATTGAACTGTGTTAACTTCATAGCACAAGCACCTTATCGAGATAAAATTTCCTACACCTGCACTATAATATCCTATGGATTAATTGCACTAATACTAATCATTGATACTTTTATCTGAAAGATAAAGAATAAATTCCATAGAGGTTTTGTACTAGTCATTTTGTTCACAAGCATACAATTAGAGCATCACTAAAGATATGACAGTTTTAATTAGACTTGGCTAATTTTGTCTTGAAAGTTTACCCCTTTGTCTGTCTTTAAAGCATTAGTCAGTATGTATTATATTGAAAAAGAATCCTAGAATATTTCATTTTCCTTTTGGGAAACCTATACAGTATAGAGATCAGGAAGATCAGTATGGACAGAACATAGTGAAAGAGGATAGTTCCAAATCAGGAAAAGTGCAAGTCAAAGTTTCATTTTCTCCTCTTATTTATTCAATCTATATGCAAAATATATATTGCGGCAAACTTGATTGGAAGAAGATGAGCTGCTTTTAAAATTGGAGGAAAAAGACATCAATAACCTGGGCTTTGCCAATGACACTATTCTGACAGCTGAAGAGTCAAAGGCTCTGCAAGCTTGAGTAATAAAAGTCAAGAGCATGGAGAGAGAATGGGTCTAAAATTAAACGAAGACCAAACTAATGACAAGAAGTATACCAATCAGCCTTAGAATTGGCAATGAGGATATCAAAGTGGTGGAAAGATTCTGCCTTTTAAGATCAACTTTCCATAATAAAGTAACAAGCAGTCAAGTAATACACCACAGATTAGCATTTGTCAGAACAGCCATGAAGGCTTTGAAGCAGATAATCAGGCATCATGATGTGTATATACCTACAAAAATCAAAACATTTTAAGTATTGGTATAAGCAAAAATTGGACGTCAAAGTAGCAGGACAGAAGTAGTTTGAACTTTGGCATTAGAGAAGATTCTTGAAAATACTGTGGGAAGCCCAGAAAAAAGACAAATGGGTTATTTGAAGAAATCAACTTAGAGACCTAAGTTATCATATTTCAGACACGTTGTGCAAAGAACTGGTTTCTTGGAGAAGTCTATCTTGCTTGGAAAGCTTGTAGGAAAAAATAGAGAGACCAGAAGTAAGGTACATGGATTTAGTTACAAGAGGCATAGTGGGCTGTTGGAAGACAAGAAGGACCAAGTTGGAATACATCTTTTTGGAGAAAATCTGTCTTACATTTTCACTAAGAATTGACATTGATTAGATGTCACATATTTAGCTGATCAAATATATTACTTCAAAGTCAAACTATTTCTGTAAAGGGCCAGATGGTAAATATTTTAGACTTTGCAGAGATAAAATTAAAGCAGTGGTGAAATCCTTTTTTTTTACTACCTGTTCTGTGGGCATGGTGTGGCTTGGTGGGTGTGGCTTGGTGGGCGTGGCTTGGTGGGCATGGCAGGGGAATGATATTGCAAAATCTCCATTCCCAACCCACTCTGGAGACAGCCAGAGGTGGTATTTGCCGGTTCTCTGTACTACTCAAAATTTCCGCTACAGGTGCACCCAACTACTAAAAATTTCCGCTACCAGTTCTCCAGAACCTGTCAGAACCTGTTGGATTTCACCTCTGAATTAAGGGTACTATATATAAAGTGACCAGTCGTCCCCCTTTAGGGAGAACAGTCCTTCTTTTGTAAGTTCTGTCCTCTCTCGAAAAATGTCCTACTACATGTCCTCCTTTTCAATATTTGAAGACTAATCTGTAAATCTCCATATTTGATCGATGCCGACCCGACTTGTTGCTTGTGATGTGATTTAGTCTGTAAATCTTATGCTGGACTATACACTTAGGTAACAAAATTGGTAACAGAAAAGTTGTATTTATGCACCATTATCAATTTTGTTATTGATAATGGTGCATATCAATTGCACCTAAGTATATAATCCAGCCCAAGGCATAATAAACTATGATTTATTGTATCTCTCTGCTAATTTTTTATACTAAAGTTATAAATTTTATACTAAAGTTATAAATTTTATACTAAAGTTATAATTTGTTTTGCACTTTATTTCTATTTTAGGAGCCATGGTGGCACAGTGGTTAGAATGCAGTACTGCAGGCTACATCTGCTTATTGCTGGCTGCCTGCAATTTGGCAGTTCGAATCTCCCCAGGCTCAAAGTTGATTCAGCCTTCCATCCTTCTGAAGTGGGTAAAATGAGGACCCAGATCGCTGGGGGCAATATGCTGGCCCTGTAAACCACTTAAAGGGGGCTGTAAAGCCCTGTGAAGGAGTATATACTGTAAGTCTAAGTGCTATTGCTATTAGTATATACATTTTAAAAAAAAATGAGTTAACAAAGTGATAGTTATACTATACAATAGTAATAAAGAGAGGTCCTTGATGCTCTCTGAGCTTGCTTGTTTTCTTGCAGATGTTTCATTATCGAAACTAGGTAACATGATGTTTGGGTAATTAAACATCTGCAAGAAAACAAGCAAGCAAGCTCAGAGAGCACCAATGACACCTCATGTCAACCCTGAGCTACAAATATTTTCCTTTATTAATAGTAATAATATCACAAGAAGCTTCAAACAAGAACATTCATAGTACCTTTAAAAGTAAAGGTACTATGATGCTGTATGTATGTGAATGACACTGTGTCCGTATGCAGCTGAATCTACCTAGAGTGGTAACTGCATGGCAGGGGTGAAATCCAGCAGGTTCTGACAGGTTCTGGAGAACCGGTAGCAGAAATTTTGAGTAGTTTGGAGAACCGGCAAATGCCACCCCTGGCTGGCCCCAGAGTGGGGAGGGAATGAGGATTTTGCATTATCCCTCCCCTGAAGTATGGTGGGAATGGAGATTTTGCAATATCCTTCCCCTGCCATGCCCACAGAACAGGTAGTAAAAAAAATTGGATTTTACCACTGCTGCATGGCATGTGTTGAGAAAGTGGACAAAAAGTATAGGACCCAATTTTTAAAATGATATTAATATGGTATGATTTTTCCTGGGGAAAATATAATTTGGAGAACATATGGACACTTCCATGAAATAATTTCCATGGTGAGTGTGATGTTAATTATTGAAGAGCAAATTAGAGATATTATTCTCATTATCTTCTCTGGCACCTCAGGGTAATCTTTGTTACAGTTTTTCTTTATCAATTTTATGGCATAAGCAGACAATCACTTTTTATATATAAAAAAGAGTGAGGCTGTATTTTTCTGGCATTTTTATTTTATTTTATTATTTTAAAAACAAATACCATAGCTTTTATAGAACTCAGAAGTGTTTCATTGGAAATAAGAGATGATACTTCAGAATATGCTAACTTCCTTTTTTTTTCTTAACTCAGAAGTATTTATTGAAAAGTAAAATCACTTTGTAAAAAGACAATAAAATCAGGGATCTATTGAGCACTATTGAGTTACTGTCTACAGACATTATATTGACAACAATGGGATAGCGTCAGAAAAATAAAGAAATAGCCATTAAAAAACTACAATTTACTTAATCGTTATGTAGCAGTGGTAGAAATTGTTAGATGTTGCAATACCAATCTAATATCCCCACCTCCTGTGCCAGTGGATCAGAAAAACACACAGATTGATGTCTGTAAATTTCTTGTGTCTATCTGTAAATTCTAAGATCAGGCATTTTATTTCTTGTCAAAGTTTCTTTTCAGTACTAATTTTCTGAACCTTACTCAGGTAGACCTGATGAATATTTATACGTTGATTATTTTCTTCTAAAGGACTAGAAAATCTGTCTGGGTCCCCAAGCTTTCATTTTCTTTTGCTGTCAGGCAAACAAAGCCTGAAGAATGTTATAAATTTGTGCATGTATTCCAAGGGATGACCTGACTGGCTGCATTACAATCTGAAAACTTGCACCTGGATAATAAATGGGTCTGCTGCCATAACCAATTTATTTTTCTGTCTCTTATGAGAACTTCTTCTCTGTGGTCAAAGTGTTATCATACCAGACTCAAGGAGGTTGGGATAAGCATCTTTAACTTGAAAACAAACAAATAAGAGCTGTTGTTTTTTCCATTACTTGAATCAACTTTTTGTTTTTATCCTTCTCACTGAGCCTTGGACTTAAATATTTTCCCTAACAATCTTTCCAATTTTTCTTGGGGGAGGATTTCTTATTTGCTTTGAAATATATATTTTTTTAATTCCTGTGTGACATCATGTAACCATAAAAACAAAGGTAAACTAATATACACAGTTACTAATGAAATAAAACAGAGTTCCCCAACATTTCTGACGTGAGGGGAGAGGAGATGGTTTTGCGCAAGTGGCCAGCTGCTCACTTAAAGGAGATGCACGCACGTGCACACATGCACACACATGTGCGGGCATGCTCACCAGGCATTTCCATGGCCCAGTTGCAAGCCCTCATGGCCCACTAGTGGACTGCAGATTGGGGACTCCTGAAATAAAAGTTATATTTTATATGCATAGCAAATGTTACATTTAAACGAAGAACCCTGAACAAATTAGGTAACATATAAATTATAAAGTGATCTCAGCTTATCTAAAATAATTTGATTTTGGAATGTCACATACAGTATCTTCTCTTTCCCTTAAAGAAATATTTTAATGAATATACATTTATGCCTAATGTTTATCTTTTGTCCTATCATTAGTTAATGAATATCTGTGAATCAGGTGATCTTGTTAAGACATAATTATTTCTCAGATGGAATAATGTATGCTATGTGATTTCAGTGGACTGATCTACAAGAGTTGTTTCTCACTAGTAATAATTGGGGAAATTGTATATGTGCATATTGTGATTTGGGCTGAGTTTTATTGGTAGCAGCTTGAATAAAGATTTCCTCCTTAGTTAGCTAGGTAATATGGGCCCTGGGCCCTGAAGTTCAATACAACATTAAAAAAGATTAGGGAAGGTAGTGATGTATAGAAATGTAAGTAAAATTGGAAGCATCTGTTTGAATAATTGATAAAAGGAATGGGCTTTCAATATAATACAATTCTCCAAGATGTTCTATCCTATTATGTTATATGCAAGGGACAATGGGGTGCATGAGACAGAAAGTAGGATCAATTCTTCCTTAGCCAAAGGTTAATCTGACAGGCCAATGTAAATTAATTACACTATCCTTGTAGAAGCTCCAAAAACTCATTGGGACTGGTTAATGTACAGTTTGGAGACTACTGTAGAATGGAAGATTTGTAAGAGACTAAAATTCCACAAATTAAGCAAAACAAAACAAAAATTTCACAAGATGAGAATGGTAAATCACTTCCCTAATGTTTCCCAAAAAACAATACAGACATGTCCATGAAGTCACTAGGAGCTGAGCTTGCCTTGGGGAAATTTTTAAGCTTTTATATATGGCCAAAATGAGTCTTGAGTACTAATTGGTTTAACTTGAAATGTATACACTGTTGCAGGACAAAATGCCAGCAGACTTTTAATTAAAACCCAACCCATATTTCCAAACTTAATTGTGTAATATAGCATGGTGAATGAGGCACACAAGTACTATGTGGCTGGGAGGTACAGCATTGTTGTGCTTGCTTACTATTTCATCAAATGTTGCATTTACATTTGACTCTCTGGGTGCATTTTCACTTAGGTTGTTCAAAGAACTGAATGATTCTGCCAGCTTAGTGCTCTTTGTATTAATGAGATAGTTAACACGCAAGTCAGGTTCTTCCTGCTGCATTAACTCTATGAAAGCAATTGATTGAAGAGGTCAAGTCACTCCTGTCCAGTTTCTTGTATGTTTGCTAGCTTATTTATTTATTTGATTTATTTATCTATTTGTTTTTATGTCACTGATTCCCACAAGCTCTAGGCAGTTAACAATATACAAAAATACCCCAGACAAGCCAAATATATTTAAGCATAACATTTCTAAGAAGACTGTAAAACAACTAAGCTGCTGGGAAACATGCTTCCTCATCCAGAGCAGTCTAGATGAAAAAGAAAAATTTGCCAGCAAAATCCATCTGGAAAACTCACAAAATAGTTTCTCCTATTAGTGAGCTCAGTCTATCATAGAACAAGAAGAGAGGTCCCCGGAATCTCCAGTGTCTGGAATCAATCACATCCCAGAGCTCTGGACAAGGTCCCCAGAAGATGTCAGTAGAATCAATACCTCAGGTTGTGACATTCCTTCCCCAATAAACAGGTTGCAGAGATCTTTGCAATTGTTTCCCAGGACTCTGCACATCACACTTTGACAGTCTTGCTGTCTCTCAACTGGGGAGCCGATAGGAATGATCATTCACCAACTGCATCAAGCAAAGCTCCAAACCCCAATTCAGGACCAACCACTCATTTACAAATATACAGTGACATTTCCCCTAAATATTTCATGAAAAATATGTAGCATGCATGCAGAGTTGCCTCAAAGTGAGATAGGCAGCAAACAAATTTAATAAATAAATAAATTGGCCATTATTTTAACATGGTTTTAGTTCCTCTGCCTAAACGCAGAGCTATCGTATTTGAGGGTTAGCGTTAGGAGGAAAATTTGAGGGTTAGTGTTAGGAGGAAAATAATCTTTTCCTACAAGTAATTTCTGGTGAGTGTTGCACTGCATATTTGGTGCAACTTTCCACTTAACATATGGTGCTTCCTAGAGATTATATTGCTTCTGTCACCAATGCTGTAGTAGATGTAGATGATTATGCTCCATACAGTGTGATCTTAAACAGTCAGATTATGAGGGTAGTGGAGGCACGTTGACTATCATACTGCTTTCTCAGCTCTCTGGTAGAATCAGGGAGTCACTGCTTCTCTCTTTCTTTCTAGTACTTTCCCACAATAAATGACAGGACACAGACGATTAAAAGACAACCATCTGGTAGTGAAAAGCAGGACTGGTTTTGTCAGCAGCTTAAGAAAATTTGCTTCAAGTGTCATCCTGAGTGGTGGTAAAGAGAATGAAAGATAAGAATAGGTTCCTTTACTCTGACATTTTAAAATATTGGCCCTAGCAGAAGAAATGGGATTGCTACCTGAACCCATTTAAGTAAGCACAATTACTGATTGGTAGGGGGCAAGGAAAATTTGTGGAGCTCTGTGAAGATCTTCAAACCATGGTGTGCAGCAGGATGTTCTGCTTTCAGTTTCTTTTCCAGACCCCAAGGGAGCTCCAGTACGATACCTTGCAGGTAGAGGTAGCTTTGGCAACCCTCCTCTTTTTAGGAGTCAAAGTAAGGGGAACAGAAGAGAGAAATCAGTAGCTGATGTGAAGCACAATGCCCATGCTTACTCTGATGCTAACGATGACACCCAGTATGACAGCTGAGGTAAAGGGAAAAAGAATTCTGACCAGGCTTTGACAGAACTCTCCAGCTGCTCTTTAGTCCTGATTAGCATAGATCAGTGAACAAAACATCAGGAGAGCATATTAAAGCTTAAATGGCCTATTTGTCAGTCCCCCCAGGTAAATGAGACAGGAAACAAGACTAGATGAGCTAATTCTATGTTATTGTAAGGCTACATTAACACAATCTTGCAAGTCTGAAAGTACAAATTTTCCACCCCTACTTTTAATCATCTGAGGGTCATTTCTAGGATTCTTCCTTTGACAGTTAAACTCACTGGTTTCTCTTGCCTGTTTCCTAGGCAGCCTCTCTTTCTCTTGTCACCCCAAGTCCATCCACACATTCCATTGCATCATCAAAAAATTTTTTAAAAAATTAAGGAAAAAAGGAAAAACACGAGTACAAAACTTTAACCTTAGACTGTCTACTGTAGACCTCACCCCATTCCTAAGAGGACTGTAAGGGGCGTGTATAAGTGATCCAGCGTGCCTACTGTCCCTGTCCTAATGTTTCCTTTTATTCATATCTTTTTCATGTATTTATAATTATGTTTACACTTGTATCTGTCATAAAATACATGATGAAATAAATAAATAAATTGATGAAATAAATGAATGAATGAATGAATGAATAAATAAATAAATAACATATATTTATTCTCTTATTTTATTTATTTATTTATTACTACTGTATCACTTCATTAAAATTGAAAATGGTGTGCTTCTCAAGATGATCCTTGCAATATGGTATGTGTTTGATGTACAGATTCATTTCACTTAGAATACGAATCTATACAATACTAAAATTTATTTTAAGAAATGAAAGTCTAATTTTTCCCCTAATAGGTTCATTATTTGTGTTATGCTTCTTTATATAAAATGGAGATAAAACAATATACATTCACTTTGAGCCTCTTTCAAAGCTTCTGTTATTCATCTCTGGGATCTAATGAAGATGAAATGTTCTCCCCCTATTATTCCATTTCTCTCAATGCTGTGCCTATGACAATCCTAAAGAATAACCAACTAGGTAACTGCTTTGACCCAAATTTGTTGTATCAGATCTCTTGGATACAGCACAGTCGGCAGGTAGGTATGATGTTGATGCTTTCTGATGCACCCTGACAAGCGATGGTGTCAGGATTTCTCCCAGGGGTAAAATTCAAAAATTTTCCCTACCGGTTCTGTGGGCATGGCTTGGTGGGTGTGGCAGGGGAAGGATACTGCAAAATCCCCATTCCCTCCCCACTCTGGGGCCAGCCAGAGATGGTATTTGCTGGTTCTCCAAACTACTCGAAATTCCCACTATCGGTTCTCCAGAACCTGTTAGAACCTGCTGGATTTCACCCCGATTTCTCCTCTGATAAATGTTAGTCTTACTAACAGACATAATATCACATTGTTTGATCTTGATCTTATGTATCTAAGAAGAGGCTAGGTAAGTCACTTATCTGAAATGGTATAGGTTCTGCTGCTTGAGCAGGGGGCTGGACTAGAAGACCTCCAAGGTTCCTTTCAGCTCATTCTATTCTAATCTAATCTAGTAAATAAGCAAATAATATAATGTTTTAAATTTTCATTTCTATATATGCTCTTTAATTTTTCAAATCCCCATCTTTGAGAGACATATTAAGAACAGGGCTACCATATCTGTTCTGAAAACAACTGGCCAATCCCTGGATGGCAGCAATAGGGGTCTAGCTATTTCAGATCAGATATGAGTATCCTACTGAAGGAGCACATATCTTTCAAAAATATAACATTGGTAAATGAAAGATATAGAAGCTGTTAAACATTTCTTAACTCCTTAAAGAAATGCAATTATAGCTATGTAAAAAAATGTTTCTACAGGATGATGTTTGCAATAGAGGTTAATAAATGGCACCAATGTGTCCATAAGTGGAACTGAAGGGCATAATGAAAACAGAATTAGAGATAAGTACCGGTATGATGCATTGGCAAGCAGAAAAGAACAACAGATGAGAAGCTTTGGAGCAGTTGTCAAGGTCTAAAACCATTATTTCTTTCCAGATCTCCTTTAGTTAGTTCACATATCTTTCTTTGGTGTTTCTCTCTCTCAGTCTTTGTGTGTGTGGGAGGGATAGATATTCAGGTCTTAAGCATAAGGTATGGAGCCAGCTGATAAAGAAAAAAGAGAAAACTGCACTTTATCTTAATCAAAAAGCTGAAATGAGATACTCCAAAATACAGCTTTCATGATTTAGGCTGTTTGGTATATTATCATAGTGAGGTCATATGCAATAGAGAGGTCAGTGTGGATAGGAAAAAAATTAAACTATGGAAACACTAATGAACATCTTGAGATATCATTAGCATGGATGTAATTTATTTAATCAATCTCTTACAGCCACTAGGGGAATTTGGAGAGAAGTTCCCAGGGTAGAAATGGGGTAACAGTACAGCTTTTGTAAGTAAGTAGAAAAAGAAAAACAGATATAATTTGCTATGCTGCTATTTGGAATCAGGCTATAATTGCCAATCAGAACGAGGACATCAAGACTTTTGATGCACGACAAATAGAAGCTTAGCAATCTCCTTCATTCCCACAAAGTAATTCCCAAGTAGCATTTGCACTACTTTCCATGCACCAATTGAGGACGAATTAGAACTCTTATAAAACAACCTGTTTGCCCACTCTATCACTCATAGCAAAAGCTTTGATTAATATTCCCAAAATGCTTTTGGGTGGAAGCTGGAAGGTATTCCCAGAAACATCACTTCAAATAAAAAGGACAGATGTATCAGCCTGATGAGAAATGAATGTTACATACTTAAAAAAACACAGAAGATTCATCTTTTCATATCTTTTGGTGTGTCCAAATAAGATGAAAGCGCTAGTAAGGATTTATAATCAGTTACTAATTTAGCTCAGAATATGAGTGAGGAAAGCCCTTCCAGATACATTTCTTGTTGGGAATTGATATTCTGGATTTGTAGAAATTATGAATAATAATCATATTAACATTTCTTTTTAAAAGCTTACACTTCACAAGCTTTATAGCTAAATGATTTATCTACTAGAGAAGTACAACTACTTCAAGATATTTTCTGTAATTCCACAAATGCTTAATTTTAAAACAAAAATCTGAACTCCTCTAATTTTCACAAATCAACTATGCTATTATAGCAATAGCACTTAGATTTATATACTGCTTCCCAGTGCTTTGCAGCCCTCTCTAAGCAGTTTACAGAGTCAGCATATTGTCTCCAACAATCTGGGTCCTCATTTTATCCAGTCTCGGGAGGATGGAAGGCTGAGTCAACCTTGAGCCTGGTGAAATTTGCCAAATTGCAGGCAGCCGGCAGAAGTAGCTGCAGTACTGCATTCTGACCACTGAGCTACCCCAGCTCTTATGTGCCATTATGTTACTAAAATGGAATATAAAATCTGATGAGCTAATTGGAAGTGCTGTAAGAGTAGATAATCATGGGATGTTTTTCAGTAAATCCAATTCAGAATCCTCAGTGAGGGGATGAAGGCTGGCATTTATTCTACTGGCGTTCTTACTTTCTGGGGAGTCAATACAAGTTATTGTTGATTGGGGGAGAGATATCCTACACTCAGTGCCTATTATGTGAAGCATCTATATGAAGCTACTGAGGGAGTTCTTCCATCACCATGGTGTCAGCATCAGCATCCTTATGCTGATGAAACCAAGTTATAAATTTGTGACAAATAAAGTGATGCTATCAATATCCTATCTCGGTGCCTGGAGGCTAAGGGTGGAGAACATCAGGCTTCAACTGAACCCTGACAAAACTGAGTGGCTTTTGGGACCCCTTTGTTTCTGGAAGTATGCCATTTTTGGTACTGGATGGATTTGTACATATAACCTGTCCCAAACAGACTAGATGTACAACTGGGAGGCTGGGATCCTCCTAGATTCATGACTTCTGCTCAAAGGGTAGGTGTCAGTCATGGCAAGAGGGCATTTGTAGTTTTTTTTTTTAGACTTCTATACCACTTCATAGTGCTTTACAGCCCTCTCCAAGCAGTTTACAAAGTTAGCATATAGCATATTGCATTTACATTAGCATATTGCCCCCAACAATCTGGGTCCTCATTTTACCTACCTCGGAAGGATGGAAGGCTGAGTCAACCTTGA
>JANHZT010002694.1:0-11533 GCA_032468215.1 Stegonotus admiraltiensis | reverse complement strand
GGTTCTCCGAACTACTCAAAATTTCCGCTACCGGTTCTCCAGAACTGGTCAGAACCTGCTGAATACCACCTCTGATGTGACCTGCTGTAATCATTGTAAATACATGGCAGTTGCCAGGTTTCTCAATTTTGATCAAATGACCACAGGGATTCTGAAACAGTCATAAGTGCAAGGACTGGTCATAAGTCACTTTTTTCAGCACCATCATAAGTTCGAATAATAACTACATGAGTGGCTGTTAAGTCAAGGACTTCCTGTAATTGGAAGTCTCAAATAATTATGGATAGCAAACTGTAATAACAATATATTAACACACCATTTGGCTTATATTTTATTTGATGTTGCAGTTTTGAAGATAAAGAGCTCTAGTAAAAAAAACATATATTTTGTACTCAGTTAAGCTTTGTTCCATAAACTCACTTAGATTATCAAATGTTCAGTTCTTCAGTTTAATTAGAAGTACAGTATAAAGTATCCAGAAATGCCCATATACACCACCTATATGGAGAGTGTAAGCATAAGTGTATCAGTGATGGGTTGCCCCCGGTTCGGACCAGTTCTATAGAACCGGTAGTAAAACCGGAGGGAGGCTCTGCCCACCGATCCTGACATCATCAGAATGCTTCTGCGCATTCTGCGGTAGTAAAGGTAAGTAGAACCCACCCCTGAAGTGTATGTATGAGTTTATACAAATACCAACCAGAGATGAAGTTTCAGATTGAATCAGCGGTGAAATCCTCGGGCGAACTGGTAGTGATAAAAGCTACCGGTTGGTCCAAACTGGTATTTACGACAATCAGCTGTGCTGCACGATTTATATTAGCTAGAAAGCAGGAAATCCTGCTTTCTAGCTAATCTAAATAGCGTGGTACAGCTGTCCCCCCACCCTACTGTTCTACTTGCCTTACTAAGCATCCTTTTTCCATGTGAAGCGCATGTTTGGTGTGCACTGCAATGCACAAGCAACATGCGTTTGGTGCACACTGGTCATGCGTGTGCACGCAGTGTACATTTGGTGTGCACTGCGCATCTGCGCACGCACCACGCCTTTGGCACGTACCACACATGTGCGGGCAGCAAACTGGTGGCAAACCACAGAGGATTTCACCACTGGATTGAATGGCTAGGGTATAGTTTTCTGGCATCCTGATGTTTGTAGGCAGCTGTGGCTGGTGTCTTCAAAATGAGCAACAGCACCAGAAAACTAGACCTGGCTATTCAGCCCAAACCTCATCATTGGTTGATTGACACCAGCTGTAAAAACCAATATTATACAAGTTTGTATATGCATATGAAGACATGTTCTCATGCATTGCAAAAAGCTAGCACAAGTCAAACCTATTTCTCTTGTCAAATATAATTTGCTTGATCTTTGGTACATTCCTTTTCAGAACCGTCTGCCTTGTTTCATATATTAACATTCAGGTCTCAACTGACAATACACAATATGCCTGAATTCATATCGTCTACCAATCTACTTCATCACCATCACAAACATTCCTTAAGCTTTTATTAAATGGACTTATCTAACCTCCTGTGCAATTTATGTATTCCCACGCATGCTTTATTTAAATCATATATCGCATGCAGTTGCATTCATCAATCAAACTTCAATTCCATAATCTCACAAAAATTCCATACTGGTAGGTCTCAAATGACAGCAGTTCATTTAGTGACAGTTCAAAGTTACAACAGTACTGAAAAAAATGACTTATGACCATTTTTCTTACAATCACTGCGGCATCCCTGTGGTCACATGATCAAAAGTCAGATGTTTGGCAACTGAGTCATATTTTATGACGGTGGAAGTGCCTTGGGGTCATGAAATCATCTTCTGTGACCTTCTGACAAAGTCAATGCCAGATTCACTTAACAATCATGTTACTAACTTAACAATTGCAGTGATTCATTTAACAACTGTGGCAAGAAAGGTCACAAAATGGGGCAACACTCAGTTAACAAATGTTTTACTTAGCAACAGAAATTTTGGGCCCAATTGTGGGCATAAGTCATTTTACCATCTGCTTTCTCTAAATTGGCTCACTTTCTTGATCATATTCAGACACTACTCGGTGATCTGTTGAAGAGTAGAAATTCTTTTGGCAGAATTTCTGCCTAGGATACAGCCATGCTGTGTTTCCTATATTTCCCTGATTGTCACTCTTGTATCCTTATGTCAGAATGCTGCCATGCACCATTTCCAAACCTTTATCATATGAATCCTTTTATAGTTTTAGCTTTCACGCTTCTTACTTTTCCATTATTTTTAGGAGTAACATTTTTCAAACCAGCAGAAATAGGTGCAGAATAAGTACACAAATACACTATCAGCTAACCATATCCATATTTCAATATTTCTTTGATGTATGATTTTTTTGCAGCCTTCCCAGCTTTCGGCATTCTCACAGCTTTTATAATTTTCCATAAAGTTTTTTCTTAGTCAAAAATATTCTCAGCATTTGTTTCAACTTGAGTCTTTGACGTAATCACTATTATTCTGGAACCAATCTCTAAAATATTCCTTTCAGTATTGTCTCACTTCAGTTGCATCCCAAATAAACTATTCACTTATTTTTTAATTCTATCTACTCTGGTGGAGGCAGTTTAGTTTTCTTCACCCACTTTCAAAACAGGTTTTTTCATTTCACTACTCCTTACTTTCCGTCATTCATATTTAGTTTTAACAAAATTGAATGATGTACCCACCTGTCAGCTATGTAGCCAGCAAATATAGATCCAACCAGAAACCCACCATTTACAGCCGATTGAAACACATCTAGTTTCCAGGAATCTCCACAAACCAAGTTAAACTGAGAAGACAAAGAAACAGAAGTAAAATTAGTTCTAATCATTAAGACGGTTATGAGCTGTTCATAGAGAAATCTACAAGCAAAGGGGAAACAGATAAAACCAGATTCGTCTCCACAACCCTCCCTGCCAACTGCTTTGCTCCAAATTTAAAACAACTTCTCCAAAATGTTGTTATTTTTGGTTGTATACCATTAAATTATTGTTGAATAGGTCAAACCTTTAGTTTTCTGCTGGAATTCAAGCGATTAGGGAAGACAAAGGAAGATACTGTTTGGCAAAATGTATGTATGCATGCATGCATGCATGCATTAATTAATTAATTTGTTTTTTTCTTCTTATCTCATTTGTGTTCTGCCAGAAACATATGACTCCTCATGGTATGACTTCTTCTCAAGAGCTGCGGTGACACAGTGGTTATAATGCCATACTACAGGTTAACTCTGCCCACAGCCAGGAGTTTGATCCTGACCGGTTCAAGATTGACTCAGCCTTCCATCCTTCCTAGGTCGATAAAATGAGGGCCCAGATTATTGGGGGCAATATGCTGACTCTATAAACCGCTTAGAGAGGACTGTAAAGCACTGTGAAGCAGTATATAAGTCGAAGTGCTATTGCTATTGCTATCAGGAAATTTCACTTTACAAAGGAAACAAAATATACTGTTGTAAGTCTTAGGAAGGCCTCACATGGCCAGCAGCTGCCTTGTGAAAGGCCGGACCAGACATGCCTTGCCAACTGGGTGAAGAAGATGGCAAAGATCAGTTGGGGGCAGCAGGAATGGCAGAATGAGGGCAGTCAAAAGGGCAAAGATGGGGAGAGATGGACATTTGAGAATAATTGAAGTGGAAATGCGTGCATCAGGGCAGGAGGAGTGAATGACCTAATGATGGCATGGTTCTGGTCTAACAACTACGATGGAGACTACCAGAAATGCTGTCACTACATGGTGCAGTGCAGTCACCTGAGGTTTCACTTAATACCTGCTTTGTTTAGTGACAGAAATTGGGACTGTCAGGGAAGAGGTTGCCGAAATGATATCTGAGAGCCCTAATCAATGGTGGGTTGCCGACTGATTGTTTTGCAGAAAGGTTAGGCAAGACAAACAGTGCAGAAATAAACTATAGCAAGTGAAGGCCCTCCACTCTCATCTTCTCCAGAGGAGCAAGTCACAGTCCAGGAAATAACTACCACAAGTTCAGAAAACATGGCAAAAGGATTTCAAAATGAGGAAATGACAATTCAGCATTTTTAAAATGACAAGTCCGTTTCTTCATAACTATATAGGATATGGACATCTTCCACAGTGTTGACGCTTGATTATATAACATGCATACATGTAGTCAATGAAACAAATGCATTATGGCTGTCTTCAATCCAGTTATCTATCCTGTGGATCCTTTAATGTCATAACCAGCAAATGCTTTCTCTTTTTTGATTACCCTCCCTTTATGGATTAGGAGTTTTCAGACAATTATCAGAGTAGACAAGACATGTATTATAATGGTATTAGTGAAGACATTGAGGATGGCAACAGACATGAAAAAAATCTCTAAACTAATTCCAACCTTGAATTCAGTGACTGACTCCAGTGAAGAGATTACAAGTAATTTAAAAGCAATCAAACAAAAATTGAAGGAGTATATTGAGGATTACAGTAGAGATATCAACATCCAAGATGCCTGGAAACATATTCCCTAGTTACAAAAATCTCTAGGACTAGAAGATGAAGTTAGATCAGCATTCTGGTCATTATCGATTTGGAAGGCTATAGAAAGAGATGGAATACCCAGTGAAATATAGCAAGCAAAAGAAGAAAAGTTCTAATCAAGCTATGCCAGCAAATCTGGAGAAAATTGTGGTCAACAGACTGAAAGAAATCAATATACAGTCCAATATAAAAAAATAAAATATACAAGCTGTCATATAAAATTCTTAATTTCACCTGCTAGCAAATAATGCTTGGGATTGGTGATTAATTGGTGGTAATTGGTGAAATCCATTTTTTTTTTACTACCAGTTCTGTGAGTGTGGCCTGGTGGGCGTGGCAGGGGAAGGATATTGCAAAATCTCCATTCCTACCCTAGTCTGGGGCCAGCCAGAGGTGGTATTTGCCGGCTCTCCGAACTACTCAAAATTTCTGCTACTGGTTCTCTGAACTGCTCAAAAGTTCCGCTACTGGTTCTCCAGAAGCTGTCAGAACTTGCTGGATTTCACCCCTAGCTTGGGATCATCCAATACAATTTAGAGCTTCTTGAGGCTATTCACTTCCTTTCAGCCTTAAGAAGCAAGCAATAATAAAGCATTTCCAAATCATGTCAACAAAACTGTAGGTATTAGTCCAGGCAGGCACCGGGAGTAAACATTGAGTCAAAGGCACATGTACACATGCGCATGCACAAACATGGAGAGAGAGATAAATCAGTTTACATTACACTTTGTAATGTTTACAAAGTCTAACCCCTGAGCATGCATATTCTAGAATTCTCTGTAGTAGCCATGGGAGAGATGCATTTATCTTCTTGCTGAATAAATCCAAGTGGAAAAACATGACACATGGCATATATTTTTAAAACAAAATTTTATATTAGATTTGAAACAACTGCAAGACCTTACCTCAGTCACAATGGACATGACTGAAGCATCATAAACCCAGCCATCTTGACAAGTGGTCACAAGGAGGCTTCTGTTCTCCAGACTGGTGAAGTCTTCCAGGGGATTTGTACAGCTCAGCCCACTTTCATTCCAGTTGACGTTGTATCTCATGCATTGAGGGGTGAAAGTATCCTCTTTGGATGTCCCTTTTGGAACGGTGTGATTCAGTTCATCTTCAAGAGTCCAGCCACACCGGTTGCTTAATTCAGTAACTCCTGGAGTCTGACAACGATGCTCTGGTATAAACCCTAGGAAAACAACTCCTACATAGACTGGGGCGAAGGCAACTGAGAGAAAGCAAACGAGAAAAAAGACCCTTTTCTGGAAGAAGTCAAATTCCCCAATGTGTTCCAAAAGATCATCAAAGTCAGGCATTTTGGATGAAGGCTGAGTCAATTGCAATCCAGTATTTAATTGTACTGAGAAGAGAGGTGCTTATACAACAAGGCATTTAGCCCCAAGCTAAAGAGTTAATTTATGAATGATTAAGCCATCCATTGCAATTTTTATAGATGTTTCACCAGAGGGAACATCTCAGTAAGCTTCAAATATCTTTATCTGACTTATTTAGCAGACAATCAGGTTTGGCAGTAAACTTCTATGAAGTATTCTAGAAATCATGATTTCTCTGGCTTGTTGTGGGTGAAAAATCAGCCGGAACCAAATGAACAATCTGAATTCATTCATCAAGGCAAATATCAGTGTGAATACTAGTAGTGCAATCAACAAACCTCTGATGGAGAGTAAAGTTTCTTTCTCCTGCTTCCCTAGAATATTTGTCCAGCGTTGGACACTCTTGTATAATCACGTACTCTGCATTCCATAGTACATTTCTTCAAATGCTGTCCCTAATTTACCCTGTAATGAATATTCTAGGAAAAACCCATCATGCGATAGACTGGCAATCTAGAGAGAGGTACAAGAATTCTGTTACAATTTGACTTTCAGAGCTATTCAAGAGCTATCAGCTACTTGTTAATACTCTAGGTTAGTACAATTTTACAGTAATACTTCCATTATTATTTTTTAAAGGCCAAACCACATATACACAAATCACATGCATACTGTATAATATGGACACTGTATGAGAGTGTATCTGTGTATACATACACAGATTTCCTAATAAGGAAGTGTGTTTAGGATCCTAATTGATTCACGGATCTTCTAACTTCTGAACTACCTAAGTCAACAAAGACATGATGAATCTCCATTGCTTAATTTCCAACATTTTTATTTAGCACATGCTAACAAATCTAAGTAATACCATTTGACTTTCTACAATAAGAATCTTACTACCACAGCAGATGATATTAATACTTTTTCCTAAAACATATCTTCATTTTTATTAACTATTGCATAATTTAGCACACCTCTAAAAATACTCTCCTATTTCATTTATTCATACATATATTTCAAAACAATGTTTTCCTATTTAATAGCAGCTCACTATTCAGGCATACTAATTAAACAGAAATATTTAAGTTATTTTAAAAATGAGTATATATCTTAATGGTTTTTCCTTGCCCGATTTTCATTTAAACCCAGTTGTGGCCATGAATACTCAATACTGCAACTTTTTCACCCTTTATAAACATTTTTCAAATCTAGCAGTCAGTTTTGTGCTATTTTTCATGTAGACAATATCCAGATTGGCATATTTGTTTCTTTGACACTAATTCCACAAAATGCACCATTTGTTTGTTTATTGCATTTGCATCCTGTCATATCTGCTAAGATCCCCAGTCATTTACAACTAAAATCCAGTGAATTAAACAGCAAGTAAAGCAAAAGTAAAAAAGAATAATAATAATCATGAATTGTACAGTGCCTTCATTAGATGGCATTTGCCCAAACTGTACCAGCTCATTCAGAGAGTTTAAGGGAGTTGAACTAGCTAAGAGCCCTGGGAAAGCAGACGGCTCCCATTTATACCCTTTAAAACATTCTCCTAAATTCTGAAAAACAGTCCCAATTCATGCTTTTGAAATTCACTGGCAAAATTGCCACATTTTGGTAGTGTAATTTGGGGGATTTTGAACAAAAAAAAAAGATTGGGGGATGTTTTAGCTGCAGAAATGGAAAATGATTGCTTCCTGAGGCCACCTGACCTCATTTTATTTTTATTTTTTTGGAAACGAAAACAGCTATTTTGCCATAGTTTTCACATCTCAGGGTATTGGGGACTGCAAATAGTCTACAGGTTGTACACCCCTCATTCAACATATTAATTTTCACTTTATTCCAAGTAATGTCTTATTTTAAAAAATTGATTGTTTACCACCTAAATATTTTTTATCATGAATGGTTGATAGGATTGTTAATAGAATGTCATTGGAAATGACATCCCTTGAAAGACTGCAATCCTGTCTCCCCATATCTCCCTTTAAGACAAAGATACTCAGTTCTTTTAACCAATCTTCATAGGATTTTGTTTCCAAGTTCTTCATCCCTTTCATCATTCTTCTTTAGGCTGATACATTGCCTTTTCACTTTATAAAATAAGAAAAAAACATAACCTCTCATTCCCCCCCCCCAATTAAAGCTGGCAAGTGTATTTTTTTTCAGCTTTTTTTCTCAAAAGCAAAACTCCAAGTAAAAATGCAGCTGTTACTGATCAGATATCATCATTTGCTATCCATGTTGAAATATAGTTCTATTAGATTAAATTGCAATATTATATATATAAACCTCAAACTGATCACATGTAACATGTTTATTGGAACTGTTGTGTAAAATGTATAATAAAATGTATGTACACATACACATCTGTGAAAAGCAGTTTTATGTATATAATTTTGTTGTAATTGTATTTATTCTTTTCCCTTTTATTATTCTTTTCTCTTTATTATTTAGTCGTAATCATAATTTAACGTGCAAGTTAAATTTTATCTAAAACTTTATATTCTTATATTCAAAGTTTCTTAGACTTTTAATAAAACAAACTTGGTTAGTTAAATCTACCTTGAATCAATAAGAAAATTGACAATCTTTTGCTTCTTTTAGAGGAAAAACAAGGTTAGGGGAAAGATTTCTGACCTCCTGTTGGATACTTACCTGTTTGAGTAGTTTCTGATCTTCGATGGTATCAATTCCTTTCTTAAAGTGTAGGTGATTTTTCGCTCCTTCCACTTGCTTTACACAGATATTTCTGCAACTAAACTGAAGCAATAATTTGAATTGCTTCTATTAAAAATGGACGGCCGTAGATTTAAATCTACAGTATTTACTTCTCTACTGTTTGGCTGAGTCAGGGAGAATTGCAGGGTCAAGGTATGAAGAGAGCTGCAATCCGGCCTGTTTGTTCATGTGTGGGGGTATGAGTGCTTATGTTCAAGAGAAGAGAGAAAGAGGGACCTTTTTTTAGTGATGTGGAAGGTTCATCAAGCAGCAGAGATTCCTACTGGTTAAGGCGGAGGGATGATATATATTTTTGCCAATTTTACAGTCTCTGCAGCAGTTCCTCCCATGCTGGGTTAGAGAGTCTGTCATAACCCTGGAGTACATTTATAAGAGACCCAGAGAGAATGAAAAAGGTAAATTGGGGAAATCATCTTCCTCCCAATCTGCAGGTAGGAAAATTTCATGATTATCATTGTTGTTGCTGTCTTTTGGACACACTCGGTTCCATCAATGTCCTTCCTAAAATTCAACTCCCCAGAATTGGATGCCATGTTTTAGACATCGCCTGACCAACACAAAATAGAAAGCAGCTATTACCTCTTTTGATTTTCTGTGCTTATGATGTTGCAGCTTAGAATTGCATCTTTCAAAAAAAAAAAACCCTGAATATTATATTTAACTTGTATTCAGCTTGCAAGTTATTAAAACACCCATAACCATTATTCATGTACTGCTGTCCATTATGGTTTTCTCCACTTCTGCCATCTGATTTTTCTTTCACACATACATTTGTCCCTCTTGAAATGCAGCTTGTTTTTGGCCCATTGTATGAGCTTGTCAAGGTCTCGCTGAATCTTGATATTATTCTCTGTTGTTTGCCATGCTAGTTTGGTGTCATCTGCAAATTTGATAATCGTGTTTTCTAACCCTCATCCAAATTATTTATGAATATGATCAGAGCCTAGAATGGAACTGGACTGGAATTCAATTCAATTCTTACTTCTGAAGTTGAGTCATTGATGTACTAGGATGATTGTTCAAGTAGTTTTATACCCAACTAATAGCAGTTTAGAGTCAATTTGGTACAAAGGTTAAGGCACCATGCTAGAAATCAGGAGCCTGTGATTTCTGGTCCTGCCTTGGACACAACGCTGGCTGGATGAGCCAGTCACTCTCTCTCAGTCCTAAGAAAGGGACTATGGCAAGCCACTTCTGAAATCTTGTCAACAAACCTTTGCAGGAACTGATCCAGGCAGTTGCCAGGGGTAAACACTGACCTGAAGACACACACACAAACACAATGGTAACATTATCCAGTCCACATTTTATTCTTATCTATCAGGGTTTCATGGAAAAATGGCAAATGCACTTTGGCCACCGTATTCTGTTGGTCAGCAAAATTGGACAATCTGTTGGAAAAGAGGTCAGGTTAGTTTGAGTGGAATATTTAGTTGGATAATCAGGTTCACCACAGAAATTCATTAAAGGCCTTTGACACCATTGCAACTACCTTCTATTCTAAAAACTGTGTTTTAAAATAGATGACTACTAAAAATGCAATGTGGTACAATATAAATATAAACTGAAGACCAGTAAATAGCAGATTGGCTCATATAGCCATCAGATTCACAAACAATTAGTGTTTGTCAGTGTGTATGAGAGTTCATGACTGGGAAGACATGGTAACAAGGTCAGCCAATGAATAGGCATAGCAACTAGGTCAGCCAATGAGATCTGCTCTGCTGAATTGAAACTGAAACTGAAAGGAACCTGGACATGGCTCTGTATTAAGCTCTGAGCTCTGAAGCTGCAAACTAGTCTGCTGTACTCTGCTTGTGTTTTGCTTGTAACTGCTACATTGAAAGAATCTGCTATTGGTATTGTACATTTATCTTCATGTGTTATATTGTATATAAAGAGAAGTAAATGAATCCTGCTGAATTAGTTACTCTGTGTGTGCTTTCTGGATGTTTGATTTCTGCAACAAATTCTGACAGTGTTCTCTTTCATTTATCATTGTTCCTTTTGCCATCTAGCCATACCCACAATTTTAGATTACTACCTTGCAGTCTACACTTCTGAGGGTTATCTATTAGCTCTATTTCCAATACTTGTGCCTATTGCTTCCAAATATTTAAAGCTATACATAATTTGCTAATTTTATATTTGGATGAATGCATGACCTTCTTAATGATACTGACTCTAATCTTTCTTCAATTTTCCCTTCTTTTCAGTAAAAATAAAAAAGATGGAAGAAACAACAGTAAGATATAAGAAGGTTATATGTGGACACTGACATCATCCAGATCTCCCATAAAATTATGTGAGTAAGGAATCATTATTGAACACAAAAAAAATCCTCCATACTAATAATTTATAGCATCACCCAAACATCCTTATGATGATATAACTCATAACAGACCCATAGAATGTAACAATTATATGGGACCTTAGTTATCTAAAGAAATGTAGGAATTCACTACTGTATAACCACAATGACAACAAAGTTACCTCATAAATATGGGTACAGGGATCTTCTACAGTAGTAAATATTTTATCTTATGGCCTGGCGACCTCAGAAGTCTCCAATGTACTAATGACACTGACCTGCCACTTCCTAGATGATGACAGCCTCTGTTTCTACTTTCCACATTAAATCAAATATCAGAATAGAGTTGGAAAGGACCTTGGAGGTCTTCTAGTCCAGCCCCCTGCTCAAGCAGGAGATCCTATACCAGTGATGGCTAACCTTTTTTCCATCGCATGCCAAAAGTGGGGGGAGCACGGGAGGGTCATACGTGTGAGTGCCCACACCCCTAATTCTATGTGCCCTCCCCCCCCACACATGCATGCATGACCTCTCCACGCTCTCCACGCTTTTGGCACACAATGGCACAGTTGGCCCGGTAGGCCCGTTTTTCACCCTCCCCAGGCTCCAGAGGCTTTCTAG
>JANHZT010002693.1:49076-60093 GCA_032468215.1 Stegonotus admiraltiensis | reverse complement strand
CAGCTTGGCTGTCTTAGGAATTCTGGGAGTTGAAGTCCACAGGGTGTGAAAGAGCCAAGTTTGCCTACCACTCATGTAGCCTATTGAAGAGAAGTAGTAGGGGGGACATGGTAACTGTCTTCCAATACTTGAGGGGCTGTCACAGAGAAGAGGGGGTTGACTTACTCTCCAAAGTACTTGAGGGCAGGACAAGAAACAATGGGTAGAAGAAGTTGTTAAAGAGAGATCTAACCTCAAACTAAGGAGAGAGGCTGAACTACAATTCTTTTGAAGCTTGTTTTTCTGGTGAGGGTCACCCTATTATTCTCTGTCTGAAGGCAGGACAAAAAGCAATGGATGGAAACTAATCAAGGAGAGAAGCAACCTAGAAATAAGGAGAAATTTCCCGATCGTTGAACAATTAATCAGTGGAACAACTTGCCTCCAGAAGTTGTGGGTGCTCCATCACTGGAGGTTTTCAGAAAGAGATTGGACCTCCATTTGTCTGGGGTGATATAAACTCTCCCGCCTTTGGCAGAGGGTTGGACTAGAAGATCTCCAAGATCCCTTACAGCCCTATGACTCTATGATTGTATATTTCCTTTAAGTACGAGCTGTAGCAAAAGCCTTTGCATTTCCAAGCATTTTATTGCGTTATTTGCTTCTGAGGCTGTTCTTCATCTTAAGCACCCAGCAGGCAAAACTGGATCCTGAGCACCATCTGTTCAAGTGCTTAGTGGACTTGATCACTTCATTTTGCTAGTGTGTGTGTCTGTGTGTGTGTATCACATGCATTCCGTATTCAAGAAAGTCAAGCTGTGGTTCTGTCTAAAATTCTCCACCTTCTATCTGAAATGGCGCCATCCAGAAGAAACCAAACATTTCCACCATTAACGCCGGGAACTCGCTTTAACAGCAAACAGATACATCAATAACCTTTCCAGAAGAGTGATTAAGTTTAATGTCTTTTATTCTTTAACTGTTTCCATAGCAGGCTTACATGTAAATAGATAGTTGGGGGGGGGGATAATTCCCAGCATGTACATTTCAGATCTAAGAAAGCGCAGTGGGGCCAGATTTTACGGGAAGCTATTGTCTTATGATTTTTATTGATTTTTCATTTTTGTAGCATTGGCACGCTAAATATGTCAAGCAGATAAATCTCTAAATCGTATTGTTTAGAAGTGGCAATGCTAACTTCTGGGACTAATTAGCACTTGTTCTTTTGACAGCACATTGAGATTGTTCAGATCCACTGAGCTAGAAACTGCAACATTAAACTGTCTGACTTGAAGTATATATATTCTTCCATCTCTTTTTTAAAAAAAATTATCCTAGATCATTAAGATAGTGTATCCATGCTAATTGACAGTCTTATCTAAATTAAAATAGTAAACCGGCTTAGAAATCTTTTTTTTTTGCTCCTAATGGAATTCTTCTTAAAATAATTAGTTCCTCAATCTCAGAATCAGAATTTTCTTACCAAACTATAGTTACCAGGATTCTTAATAAGAACCCAGGATGACTACAGATCGTCCTCGATTTATGACCACAATGGAGTCCAAAATTTCCGTTGCTAAGCGAGATAGTTGTTAAGTGAATTTTACCCCATTTTACAACCTTTCTTGGCGCGTTTGTTAAGTGAATCCCTGCAGTTGTTAAGTTAGTAACACCGTTGTTAAGTGAATCTGGCTTCCCTATTGACTTTACTTGTCAGAAGGTCACAAAAGGTGATAACACGACCTTGGGACATTGCAACCATCATAAATATGGACCAGTTGCTAAGCATCCAAATTTTGATCACATTTTGACCTTAGGGATGCTGTAACAGTTGTAACTATGAAAAGCCATCATGTCACTTTTTTCAATGCTGTTGTAACTTTGAATGGTCATTAAACAAATGGTTGTAAGTCAAGGACTATATCTATGTATATCTATATCAATATTCTCCTTATGTCAAGGATTTGGCTATATTTTGTGGTCTCTGGAAGCCCTTGTCACATCTTCCCCCAATTTTAAAAAACCCCAAAATATGCCTATTTCACAAGTGTTCTGAGATTTCACAGATCTTACGCGGAGATTTCTCTGATCGTGTCCAAACCATCAAATCTTACAAACTTTACATTGTCCAAGCCTTGATTTATACCATCTGTATGCAAAAGATCTTGAATCCATAGCAGGGTATTAGGAGAAATGAGGCAATATTTCCCAGACTAAGACCACCATTGGAGAATTCCAGGGCTGTCAACTGAAAGCTGAATAAATGACTTAAAAGAAGGCAATAAGGAGCCATTCCATATTCTTACTAATGTGTCCGTGAAGTCATGATGAGTCAGGTTTGACTCAAAAAAGGCTTTAAGGGAGAGATGCCCCTGCCCCCATTTGTCTCTTCAAAACAAGTGTGATGACTTAGCAAAGTTTCACAGATTAAGTAGCATAGCATTCCATTAGAAATGCTTCTTAAGAAGAAACCAAGATTTTTAGACTCTTGAGAATTGGATCTTGTTCGTCGCTGCTTGGTTGAAGACGATATATGTGGAATTTGTTCCTCATTCTCTATGTGGAATCTTAAAACTATAGGATACAGAGTTGATTTTGACTATAGTTTACCAGAAGGATATCCTTCCTTCCTTCCTTCCTTCCTTCCTTCCTTCCTTCCTTCCTTCCTTCCTTCCTTCCTTCCTTAACAGGAGAAAAATGAGATACTGCTGGGGCAGGAGGCACTGAATGGCAGTTTTGTTATGAACAAATAGTTCTCAACTTTTGACTACAGTTTGGACCAGAAATTTCATCACGGAGCAATGCAGTCACAGAGTGAGTCATCACGTTGACTGTGCCCAATTTCATGAACTTTGATTGCTGCAGTTTTTAAGTGAATCACACAGTCATTAAGTGAATCAGCTTCTCCCCCCCCCCCCATTGACTTGGCTTGTCAGAAGATCCCTGGAAGATTGCTAGTGGTGATCATGTGATCCCAGGATGCTAAAACCATCGTAAATACATATCGGTTTTCAAGCACCCGAATTGCAATCACAATGCAATGGGATGTTGTGACGGTTGTTAAGTGTGAGTTACTTTTTTTAGTGCCTTTTGTAACTTCAAACAGTTGTTAAACAAATTGTCGGGGCATTGCGCGGTCTCCAAATGGAGTCAGAGATGCTGACACAAATTTGTAGTTTTACATAAATAAATATATTTTACATCTATATATACAGTGAACGAGATAGTCAGGCGCATCACTACATCGTGAGGTAAATCATCAGGTAAAACTCGGAGCACACAGAAGAAAAAAGGCGAGAAAAAAGGGACACTCCCTCTTCTCACCCAGCAACCAATCATAACATAGATTGCCTCATGCAGAAGCCCATGCTTTCCAACCAATCAACTACAACTATGTGTTCTGGCTCATTATACACTTCATCATTCCAGCTATTAAATTAAATATCTTAAAACAAATGGTTGTAAATCTGTAGATAGGTGTGTTGTTTGTAGCCTTATATTGTATCTGGTAACTGTGGCAAAAATTATTGCATGCAAAAAACTTGAAAAGCAATGAAATAGTGCCTAAAGTGGAAGGTTGGATCGTAAATAACTGAAATTGCAGAAATGGTGAAGCTGACCAGTTTGGTCAGGGAAAACACCCAATTAAGACTTTTTTTAAAAAAGATTGGAACCTTATTGACTTTTTGCTGACAGAAGAAAAAATGAATTGATGATGATGGGATTTGGGGATTAAAAATGAAGTGCAGAGGTTGGAAAAAAGTTCAAGTCAACAATTCCTCGATAGAAAAAGAAGCAGAAGGCACAATTGACTGGGTTTTTTTTCAGAAAAATGTCTTACTCGTTTCTTTTTTTTTTCTACCTTTGTTGTTATCTTTTCTATATTTTATTATACAACCTTCTATTTTTTTTTAAAAAAAATGTTGTTTGTAGCCTAAAAGGAGATTGAGAGTAGAGAAATGACTTTTTAAAATAAAGTTTTACTAGTATATGTCTTATGTTTTGTGAACGTAGCATTAAGTAGAATAGCATTGTAAAAGAATTGTAAAAGAATTCTTGTAAAAGAATTTTTTGCAGCCTTTGGAGGAAACGGGCTGTTTCCAGCCTCCGGAGGGCCTCCGGGGGGAGGGGAAGGCTGTTTTCGCCCTCCCTAGACTCCTAGAAAGCCTCCGGAGCCTGAGGAGAGCAAAAAATGGGCCTACCAGGCCATCACGTGCCAAAAGTGGGGGAGCACAGGGGGAGCGTGCACACATATGCGGGAGGGCGAGGCGCAGGGGGGCATTGAATTATGGGTGTGGGCACGTGCGCATGCTCCCGACCACGCTCCCCTCCACTTTTGGCACACAATGGCAAAAAGGTTAGCCATCACTGCCTTAGACATTGGAACACTGCTATCATATCATCCCTAGTATTTCCTTTCATTAATTAGACATACCGAATTCCTGCAACCATTCTTTGTATGTTTTAGCCTCCAGTCCCCTAATCATCTCTGCATCATCTCTGCCCTCTTTCTAGAGTCTCAACATCTTTTTTACATCATGGTGACCCAAACTCCAAGACCAAATCTTCGACCATATCATGGCAACCAAAATGCAATATTCCAAGAGTGGCCTTACTAAGGCATTTTAAAGTGGTATTAACACTTCATGTGATCTTGAGTTTATCCCCCTCTTAATGCAGCCTTGGACTGCGTTGGATTTTTTGGCAGCTGCAGCAAACTGCTGGCTCATATTTAAGTGACTGTCCACCAGGACTCCAAGGTCCTTCTTGCAGTTACTACTGTTGAACCACGTATCACTTATTCTATTCTATTTAAGTGGTGGTCTATTACATTTCCTAGATCCCTCTCACAATTTCTGCTCTTTAGCCAGGTACCACCTATTCTATGCCTGTGTATTTACTTTTCCTTGCCTAAGTATAGAACCTTGCTTTCCTTACCATTGAATTACATTTTGTTAGATAGGGCCCAATATTCAAGTCTGTCAAGATCCTTCTGTATCTTAAGCCTATCTTCTGGAATGTTGACTATTCCCACCTTTGCTACCGGTTCACAAATGTGAGCTCTCTCGCTTCGCTCGCCCACACCACCTCCGCACATTCGCAGTACCTTTCGTGCCTGCTCAGAGCATCAAATACAGGATGTAATGATGTCCAGGTGGGTGGGTGGAGCCTTCCATAGCCGCTGCTACCAGTTTGCCTGAACTGGATATAACCAGCTGAATACCACCACTGAGATAATGTACGTAACTAGAAATGTATGACTTAAAGTCCACCTTCTGAGGTTGTACAGCCGATAAGTAGGAAAGAGTTGTGGAGCCCTTCATGGTGGCATCTCGTTTTTCCTCCTCCGAAGCCACTTCTCGTCTTCCAACCTTTTAAACTATTTCAGTTTCCTCTGAAGCAACCGTTCGGACTATTGGCTCGCGGGGCTGTCACTTACTCTTGATTTGCTAATTGTTTGATGGTCATTAGAGGGCTATGCCAATACGTTTATGAATTTGTTTTACCACTGAATAGTGTAAAAGCCCTTCGCTGCACTGCAAATCAGAGGATTATAGATGTATAATGTGTCCAAAGCCGACAGCCCTAAGCACTTGGGAAATTGGGAAACAGATGACACATTTTGGAGACAGAGCAAACAGTTTCACTTCAGTATGCAGGGGGATTTAATTGAGCCATTACAGCTTCTCTCGGCAACGTGTGCAATGACCTTTACACAGGAAGTGCCATTAACTGAACAGAAACACAGACAAGTGTGTTTAGAAGAGGTGAGGAGTGGAATTCTCTTACCGGTTCCTCCTCACTCCCTGACATGAACCAATATCTTTTATTATTAGGAGGGGTTTGGGCAGCATTAGTCCAGCTTAAAGTATATTCAATACACAAAGCTAAGTCAAAGGATGCCCTTCCCTTCTGCAAATCAATTCCCAGAGGTGGAATATTAAGAGGAATGCCAAGAAACATTCAGGAATGTGATACTAAGCAATCAGACGTAGCCCTTGGCTTACAACCATTTGTTTAATGACCGTTCAGAGTTACCACGGCGCTGGAAAAAAGTGACCTGTGATTGTTTTTCACACTGATTGTAGCATCCCCCCATGGTCATGTGATGATCAAAATTCAGACGAACGGCATCTTGTTTGTATTTATGACGGTTGCAGTGTCCCTGGGGTCATGTGATCCACTTTTGCAACCTTCCGACAAGTAAAGTCAATAGGGAAGCCAGATTCACTTAATAACTGTGTTACTAACTTAACAACTGCAGGGATTCACTTAACAACGTTGGCAAGAAAGGTCATAAAATGGGTCAAAACTCACTTAGCAACTGTATTTATTTATCTGTCAAACGTACAAGATAACAAGTATAGGTATGAACATAAACATACACAAAGGAAGTAAATACAAATGAATGGGGTGGGATTCAAAAAAATTTACTACTGGTTCTGTGGGTGTGGCTTGGTGGGCATGGCAGGGGAAGGATCAGTGGTGGGATTCAGCCAGTTTGCACCACTTTGGGAGAACCGGTTGTTAACTTGCTGAGCAGTTTGGCAAACTGGTTGTTGGAAGAAATCATTAGGGCAGAGAACCGGTTGTTAAATTACTTGAATCCCACCACTGGGAAGGTAGCATTATGGTAAATGATTAAAAAAAGATCTAGTGAATCTGATAAAGGGCCTTGAGGATAATGTCTGCTTTTCTTGTCATGTTCCTATTGTTGGAGCTCTTCGGAGGGCGACCATCAAGAAAAGCAAAACAGACTTGCTGAACCCAGAGGAAGCAGATGACCCACTGGCAGACATCTCTTCAGTAGGTAGGTTGGTCAAAAGAGGAGTCAGGGAGTCCTTGACTTATAACTATTTGTTTGTGTCCATTCAGAGTTACAATGATACTGAAAAAAGTGACTTATGACGTTTTTCATGTGACCATTGCAGCATCCCTAGAGCCATATGATCAAAATTTAGAAGCTTGGCAATTGTTTCGTATTTATGATGGTTGCAGTGTTCCGGGGTCTTTTGGTGACCTTCTGACAAGTAAAAGTAATGGGGAAGCCAGGGTCACTTAACAACTGTACTTTATACTATCAATAACTGCAGTGATTTGTTTAATAACTATGGCAAGAAAAGTCATAGAATGGGGCAAAACCACTGTGGCAAGAAAAGTCATAGAATGGAGCAAAAGTCACTTAATAGCTGTCTCACTTAACAACAGAAATTTTGGACTTAATTGTGGTTGTAATACAAGGACCACTTGTGGTCTTTAATCTTTTCAAATCTGGAAAACCTGATCAAATTTTGAACCCACATTTTATCCTAAGATGCATTTGAGCATCTATTTATGTTTTTAAATCTATCTATGCTGTTTTTGTGGGCATATATATGCAAATGTTGCAGTTTTAGTACTATTTTTTATGAAGGGACCAGTTATTGCATTCACTCATATTCTTGCTCAGAAGATGAACAGACAGGGATTGACCAATAATGGCAAAATGTAGTATCAGCAGACCCATCCTGCAGCAAGCATGCTAGAACTTGCTAGTCCAGAATGGTAAATGCTAGGGCCTTTACAAGTGAACAATCACCTATCTGGTGATAGGTAGCGCAGTGGTTAGAATGCAATACTGCAGGGCTAACTCACTGCTCACTCCAGGAGTTCGATCCTGACCAGCTCAAGGTTGACTCAGCCTTCCATCCTTCCGAGGTTGGTAAAATGAGGACTCAGAATGTTGGGTAATATGCTGGCTCTGTGAACTGCTTATAGAGAGTTGTAAAGCACTGTGAAGTGGTATATAAGTCTAAGTGCTATTGCTCAGTGCTATTGCTATCTTTCTATCATCTTCCTTCTTATCCATGGTGTATTACAGAGAAGATGTGTTCAGAGAGACTTGCTAGTATTTGCTTAAAAATCACAGAAGACAAAGCAGGTTCATTATTTATCTCAACCATACCAAATAAACAAGTTCATTAATTTCCCCCCTACACGCAGATTATTTCAAATAAGTGGCTTCTCTTATGCTGCTATCTTTTACTTCTTCCTGACAGGTTCACCTTTTGCTCGAGCCAGCATCAAAAGTGTCACGCTGGAAAATGCTACTTTCTTTCACAAAAAAGAGCGGAGGTTGCGTTTCTATATCCGTCGTATTGTCAAAACTCAGGCCTTTTACTGGACAGTCCTCAGTCTGGTAGCTCTCAACACTTTGTGTGTTGCTATAGTACATTACAACCAGCCAGATTGGCTATCTGACTTCCTCTGTAAGTAGCAGAACCATGTCCTGCTTTATGGAATGGATTTATTAGCGGGAGGTGGCTTGCAATAATTTAGGCTTTGTCATTTTTGTCAATAGAAATCAGGATAGTATTTTCATTTGGTAAGACAGCAATAATGAACTGTTCCCCTTATTACATTCTTATGATCAAGTGAGATTTACATTTAAAAGTAATCAGAATTAAACTTCTTGGGAATAAGTGGATTTAAACCGAATATATAGGGTAGATTACAGGAACTGAATTTAGGAATTTTAATTCATGTACGGTGTCATCTAAAAAGGGAGAAAAGATAACCTATAGTATGGAATTCTTTGACTTGTCGTTGTCTTTTCTAAGAATTACTGGTAGTAGTTGCATCAAATTACAATTCCAAGAATTTGTTTCAGGAAACCACAATATTAAAACAATCCATGAAATGTAACAATGATATAGACTTCTAATAGATCATTTTGAAGCTACTGAATAGAATTTACTCTGGTTCCCATTGAGGTTGGAAACTCTGCTTAGGGAATCCTATACTGGAGAACATTCTCACACGCACAAAAAAACCCCTTGGAATTGCATGCTGTTTTCTAAATTAATTTTCAGACCTCATTTCTGAAATTCCAGTATAAAATGACTGCAATACTGCTAGGTGGATTGGCTGGTATTACAGTTAAAAATTTCTTCCGTTCAATTATACCGGTATTAGCTGATGCTTTTAATTAAAACTCCTTGTATTTCTGTGTATTTAGAGAGGCTGAAGAGATCCATATATTCTAAAGAGAAAAGGATTTTAATAATGACTTCCTTTAAGTATGACATCTTTTTTTGAAAAAAGGCAAAGAACCCAATTATTAAATAAAAATTACTAAGATTCAATTCATCTGTAATAGTTTAGCTACTTTTATTAGGGAGAAATAAAATGGACTGGAATGGCAAGAGGAGGTTTTGACATATTGAAACTCGTTAGTATTACAGATGGATCTTGGACTAATTGACTACATTAGAGAGAGCTCCAGTTTTAATTCTGCTTCCAGCTGATTGTGAAAAGTAATACAAAACAGTATTAAAAGCAGGGGTGAAATGCTCCCCGTTCGGACTAGATCACCCGATCCGGTAGCGATGATGGCAGGTGGTTCGGAGAACCAGTAGCAAAAATTCCTGCCCACCTCCCATGCCAGCTAAGCCGTGCGATCATCAGAGGCTTTTTTTTTTTTTACTTTTAAAAACATTTTTTCTTTGGCCGAAAAAATGCTTTTAAAAGTAAATAAAAAAGCCTCTGATAATCACGCGGCTCAGCAGGGATCGTCAGAGCCTTTTAAAAGCATTTTTTCTACAACCTCTTCGGCCGAAGATGTAGAAAAAATGCTTTTAAAAGTTAAAAAAAAAAGTTGTCCACACCCACCCAGTCACATTACCCCCCACCCACCCACCAAGCCACGCTCACAGAACCGGTAGTAACAAATTTTACATTTCACCACTGATAAAAAGTACATATCAACAAATCTTTTTAAAAATATAAATACAGAAAAGAAATCCAGAATTACTATGATGTAGCAAAACTATAATTTGAGAGACTTTTAATGGTGTCAGTTAGCCATCTTTGTTCTCTGGGAGACAGTTGTCTTGTAGTTTACTTTCTTGAATCTACAAAGGTAATATGATATATTGACATGCTTAAGTTAGAGAAGGCTAAGAAGAGCCCGTTCTAATGTAGGAAGGTTGAAATTGGTATATAGTCAGACATAAGGATTTTTTTGATAGGTAGAAAGAAGAGATAGTTTTGTGGATAGAAAAGTATAACTGACTTTTCCCCCCTCTTCCTTCTCTGTTTGTTTCAGACTATGCAGAATTCATTTTCTTAGGGCTCTTTATGTCCGAAATGTTTATAAAAATGTATGGGCTTGGAACGCGGCCTTACTTTCATTCATCTTTCAACTGCTTTGATTGTGCTGTAAGTTTTTTCAGAACATTTGCTATTGCATGTACAACTATCAGACTGCAACTATTCTAGTGGATGATTTGGTGTACATTCTTCCTGCTTACAGTGAAGATACACTAGCTCTATAATTAGCTAGCACCGCAATGTGAATAATTTTAGAACAGAAACTTCATTTCCACGGGAAGTCCAAACCTAACTTACTATATAACAAAAGACCAGGAAATAAACTCCTGTTAGGCCCCATCCACAGTTGAGTAGGAATAGCCTGATTTAATGTATGCTCCCTTTAACTATCAATAAAGAAAGGCAGAAATTGATCCTATAATTGAAAATAAAAAAGAAGGAAAAACAGATTAGCTGCATAAAGTTCCAGAACCCATATAAAGGTACTGTGGTCCTCCAGCAATATTCCAACAGAAAGGAGAGGGTGTGCTATGGAATAAAGAAGCAATCATTGGTGTAGCTGTTGCCAATGAAAAAGCTTCTTGTTCCCACAGTGAAGCCATTAGAACAGCATTCTCAACAGTTGAGAAAGTGTCATCAAATCTCTGTCACCAAAATAAGATGGAATTTATCAGATGAATTCCAGTTTTCCTACAGGAACCTCTAAAATGGCTTAGGAGGGGACATTCCTGCTGCTTTTGAAGAGTCACTGCATCTCTTTGTTTCCATCATTTCATTCTTAAGCAACGAAAATAATTTTCTTGTGGTTTCACTGTGAACAAGAAGCAAGAACAGACATTTCCTTACCAGGCATTTCTCTTTCCCCCATCCTGCTTATGGTTCCCAAAGGGTCTGCTTGGACAGGTAGTAAATCCCCTTAGGAATTCTGGTTGTTGCCATATAATGT
>JANHZT010002689.1:121581-140652 GCA_032468215.1 Stegonotus admiraltiensis | reverse complement strand
ACAGTTGTTAAGTATGAAAATAGGTCATAGGTCACTTTTTTCAGTGCCGCTGTAACTTTGAATAGTCACTAAATGACTGTCGAGGACTAGCCGTAAAGTCATAAGTAGATGGACTATCTGAAGAGCTTAATAAAAGTTACAAAACTTTCTGTGTGGATTACCTCTCAGTAGTGCAGACTGATAAAATGAACTAAATTTACATGTGTCAATTACACACGCATGATGGGGCAACAGCGTCAGTCTGGCCAAGACCTTGCCGTTCACAGAGGCTTCATTACTTTAATGTTTCAGGGAGTGTTGTGAATCTTGGCTGCATTGGGGGGATCTAATTGCATATTTAATTGCTCTCTGCCTCAGGATAATAATTTCTGCCAACATAGAGAGTGAAAGGATATGAAGGAAAGATACAGCAAGGTACCTGCTTAATCCAAGAGGACCAGTTGTGGATATATGCAGCCTGAAGGCTTTTAATTTTTTTAAGTCAAACTTTCAGCATGCTCGATGAAACAGTCATATGGGATACAGACTGGATATGGAAATACCCTTTACTTGGTACATTTATTTATTTATTTTTGTCAAAAAGGGAACAAAAAGACCAAAACACCTTCCCACCAGCAATCATTACCCAGATGAGCATAGATTAACTCCCAGTTTAACATCAGACCAACAATCAAGAAATAAATATCAAAATTCAAGGAACAGCCAGACAAGCCAACAGTAATCAGCCCAACCAAAGAAACTCTTAAGACCACTCCCACCCACACTGACAGGGCAAGCCACTAGAACATGGCTGTCAAACTCGCCATGTCGTGTGGCCATCACGTGACGTTTCACAACATTTTCCCCATTCATGGAGCTGGGATGGGCGTGGCCTGTGCGTGATGCATCCGGCCCATGGGCCACCAGTTTGACATCCCTGTGCTAGAATATAAGCTGAGCAAACCCCACTCCTTACTAGCACTGATGATGTTATATTACTTTGGGTAATGGAATGACTACAAGAAAGCAAGCAAGCTCAAAGAGAATCAGGGACCCCTCGTTTCAACCCTGAGCTACGAATATTCTTTATTGATACATCCAGCTTGCAGGGTGCTTAGTTCCGCCCTGCGGGGCCACCCTAGAAACAGCGAAGGCCCTCCCAAGCTCCGTTTTCACTGGTAGAGGGTTGCAGGAGTCCGTCCCAGCCAAAAACGGAGCTTGGGAGCCCGTTTTTGCTGGGTCACCACAGGTGCTCCCGACATGAGTGATGTTGAGCTGGCCACGTCCACCCGCCCAAGGACAAACAACCCTGATGCAGCCCTCAGTGAAATTGAGTTTGACACCCTTGGCATTGAGGGAGGGAACTATTTACTTTTATTACAGGGATCTGAAGCCGTGTGTGAATGTTTCTTAAGAACTTGTCCCTCGTACACTGACTTCTTTGTAAATATTTGCACCTGCAAAGTCCATTCTGGACATATGTATTAATAGAAAAGAAAGGTGTTTTATACGCCTCAATATTTTTCCAGCACTATTCAAACTGCTGGATTCCTTGTTAGCTTAATTCTCTGGTATGGAACTGAAGAATGGATTGGTGGTGCATATTTCTAGGCTTCCTAAGCAAGGCAGTGTCTTCACAATAATGTATCTCATTTGAATAAATGCATGTTTTCCAAATTTCGTCTGTGTTACCTCTTAATTTTCACAAACACAGTTGTACATCTACTTTGTTCCTTGACAGGTTCATGTTTAATTTATTGGAAAATTATACATTTTCTCATTTTATTTTCTAATAGGTTTTTTTCTTTTTGCAATGTAAAGCAGTTTCCAAGTGAACTGAACATTGAGAAGAAGCCTCTGCTGCCAGTTAAATAAATATGTCTCTGGAGACCACACTATTACTGTTAAGACCTAATTGTTAAACGTATTACTAGCTGCGTTAAAATGTTCCCCTTTCAATAAAAGAAGAAAATCCTTGTAAATTAAGAATGAAGTATAAACAAAGATTTAAAATTCACAAAATTTCTTTAGGCCTAGGTAAGTTGGTGGTTTTCCTTTTTACCCCAGATTCTCCTTTTTGCCTCACTTCTTACAGCTGTTGTTTTCTTAGTTAATAATCCTGCTGTGTGGCAACATAATATTGGTTAATGCTTTAAAAACCTCTTCCATCACAAGATGCTAGAAAATGAATTTCATTTAGAATGGCATTATAAGGTAGTCCTCGACTTACGACCACAACTGAGCCCAACATTTTATGTTGCTAAGTGAAACATCTGTTAAGTGAGTTTTGTCCCATTTTATGACCTTTCTTGCCATAGTTGTTAAGTGAATCATTGCAGTTGTGAAATTAGTAACATGATTACTAATTTGTGACTGGCTTTCCTATTGCCTTTGCTCGTCAGAAGGTCACAAAAAATGATCACATGCAACCATCATAAATATGAACCAGTTGCCAAGTGTTTGAATTTTGATCACATGACTATAGGGATGCTACAACAGTTATAAGTGTGAAAAACGGTATTAAGCCACTTTTTTTAGTGTCGTTTTAATTTGAATGGTCACTAAATGAACTGTTGTAAGTTGAGGACTACCTGTATAGTGATGCATAGGCAGATACCTTTGACTGTATGGAGGTGACTTAATGCCCTTTTTAAATTCTCAAACAATTTGTGTGTAGCAAAGGAAATGTCAGCGTTCCAAGTTACACCCCCAACAAAAGAAGACTCCAAGGCTAGAAGTTCCTCAAAGTTCCATTTTATTAGAGATGTCATATTGGCACATCTGGGAAAACCTGAATCTGAAAGCTTCCAGGTTTTCCCCACCCAAAGGAAGGTCCAGGCCCAGGTCCCTGCCCAGCATCCACATGTCCATTACATGGTCCAATCAAAGCACTGTCCCATCTGGAGATGCCTCCCAGGTACACCCCTTCAGGTGCAGGGCAAGATGTCCTTGACTCTCTGAAAAAGAAATGTTATGACTATATATCTCCCCTGCTCCATACAATCCCCCCTCCCAGTTTCCCCCAGTATTAAATGTGGCAGGCCTGAAGGCCCAAAGCAAAAGATGGCTTCCAGGCCTGACAGAAAATACATTCCGATTGCTGGACAGCTTGACCAATGTTTTGAATTGATGTACCAGGCTTGCATCTCCCTTATCCACCAGCATACTGAAAATAAATAAAATAACACATATACATTGAGATCAAACTCCATGCTGGATTTCTTGAGGTCAGAATTTAAGATAACTCACCCAGTTGGAGAACTCATTGATGTAGCCTCTAAACATCCAACTAGTTTTGTCTGGATCAGAACAAACATCTTGGTTTCTCATCTGATCAGTTTCTGGGAAGATGTTTCTCTCCTGCTGACTATTGGCCTCTTCTCAATGTCAGGTTTGTGTATGTGACTATTAACAAAAAGGTGAGAACCTACTAAAGGAACAGGGTAGGGGGAATTCTGCAAGAATGTAAAATTGTGCCTCCTATTTTGGTTCTTGTTTTTGTGGTAGGACTTACCTTGGTTGATCTCAGAAAAGCCAAGTAGGGTCAGATGTGGGCTAGTTCTTGAATGAGTGACAACCCACTCGGGTGGGTTTTACTTACCTTTACTACTGGTTCGCAACGGGACAGTGTGTGCAGAAACGTCCTGATGACGTCCGGGTCGGTGGGTGGAGCCTCCAGCCGGTTTTACTACCGGTTCTTGCGAACTGGTCCGAACTGGGGGCAACCCGTCACTGAACCCACAGGTAAAGGGGATAGTAAACAACTCAAGGCAAAGTGAAAACCTTTACTGTTGCACAGAAATTTCTATGTTGCATAGATAATTTCTATGTAATTATCTGGTGAAAACCTGACACAAATCTTCATTGACTAAAACAAATGTGTACTTTCAAAAGCACTGTTTGACCCACAACTACTTCAGTACTCACAGCTGTAATAATTTTTTGAACGCTGTGTACATTATAGAACACATATTTGTAATTTATTATTCCAAACTATCTTAGTTTAAGATGACGTGCCTATATGAGGCTGAAAAGAGAACTGCAGTCTTCCCTGCCTCTCAAGTTCTTTTTGATTCGTCATCTCATTTCAGTTGTTGGCTTGCCTTCAGTATTATTATATTTAATTATTTTAATAATAAAGAAAAATTGTGATACACTATAAATTTTCATTTGTCGTATTAGTAGAGGTTGAAACTTTATTGGCTGTTTAAGGGGATAGACTTACAGTAGACTATGAAAGGTTTTTGACAGGGATTTTTCTAATCCAGCACAGACTGTTAAAGACAACACTATTGGTTTACTAAACGAACAGAATTGTTGGGCTCAGATAGGTAATCCTATCAGTTTTCTATTGCTGCAGGGTTTCGCTGGACTGCAAAGACAAATTAACCACAACTTCATATTTTGCCGGAGTTGGAAAACTGATCACTTCAGGGCTAGCTATTTGAAGTTTACTCTGGTTTATTCCAAAGTTAGTATCTGAATTCAGGGATAGAAGGATGGTGGTTAGAAGATTCCCAAGGAAGGAAGATAAGTGTTGCCATGAAAAAAAAATGTTCCTATATATGGCACTGCCGTGTGACACCTATTCTGCGCGAGCTGCACTGGCTTCCGGTGGTCTTCCGGGTGCTGTTCAAGGTGCTGGTTAACACCTTCAAAGCGCTCCATAGCTTAGGACCTGGATACCTACAAGACCACCTTCTGCTACCAATAACCTCCCTCCGGCCAGTACGCTCCCACAGAGAGGGTGTCCTCCAGGTGCCGTTGGTCAAACAATGTAGACTGACGACCCTCAGGGGGAGAGCCTTCTCTGTGGGGGCATCTGCCCTCTGGAAGGAATTGCCCCCGGAGATTCGGAGGATCCCGGATCTCCACACTTTCCGCCGTGCCCTTCAGACTCTTTTGTTCCAAAAAGGCAGGCTGGCCTAGTTCCTTTTTACTTTTATACTTCTGATTCATAGTTTATTATGGGTTTTAATCGGTTACGGGCCAAATTGTTTAATATATTTTTAAATCATTCTTAAATTTTCTAGTTGTGTGTTTTATCCTGGCTGTTCACCGCCCTGAGAAGGGCGGTATATAAATTCACATACACACACACACACACACACACACACACACACACATATCTTGGCTTGATAAGCCAAGCTGTTTGTAGAAGCATGTTTCTTCTCCCACATCTTTATGGTATTACAAGCATCAAATGTGTGATGTGCAAAAAACCTAACAATATTCTGCATATAAGACCTTTGACAAAATTGAACCATTTGCAGAAGCCAAAGTTGTTTACCTGTACCTGTTTACGGGAATGACCTTTGGAGATGTAGGGGGAGGAAGATGCTGGCTAGTGAATGACCAGATGACTGATAAAATGACTGATGATGTCGGGGTCGGTGGGTGGAGTCTCCCGCCAGTTTTACTACTGGTTCTATAGAACCGGTATGAACCGGGGGCAACCCGCCACTGCCCCTCCCCCACCCCCATGAATTATAAGGTTAGTTTTTTCCAACCACAAGGGTTATACTATGTAATTTGTTGAGAAATCAAACATTTTCTGTATTGCTGCCAAGAAAACTACATGGTACCCTAAGATATTGAGCTCACCCTGAAGGCAACTTTCCCTACAATCTCTTTGTTTCTGATGTCAATTTCTGAGCCCTTGTGATTTGATAATATGTCAATGCATTAGGGATTAGTGGTCTGCTTCCCCCTCCCCCCCTCGGACCATTTCTCTAATGCTTGATGCAACCTGCCACCAATCACACTTTTCTCCAAACATTTGCATTTGGCACACCAACTGTAACTCTCATGGCTGTAAGCTTTGACCTAACTGATGGACTTCCTTTGTATTTTTATAATAGTTTACTTAAAAGTGTAGAAAACCTCACGTGTTTGCAAATACTTTTTACATCACTGGCATTCATCCCCTCTGTTGCTTGTTGCGTCCTTCCCCTTAGTTTTCAGAGTTATGTACAGTTACGTACATAACAGTATTACTTAGAGACCTACTGTGAACTACTGCATTAGAAACAGAAAAGATAATATGCGTGGGCTAGAGGTTCTTTAATGAGATATGAATCTGTTACTTCATTAATTTCCATATGTTCCTGAGTAACAGGAATCATAATAACTCATCTAAACAACTTTTGCTTGTAAAGTTCATGGTGCTTCTCTTCCTTCTATGGAGGAGTGAATTAACAAACCCATCTATATATAGCTAGATTTATGTTTATTGGACAGTTTTCTGTTGGATATTGTTGTTTTGTCTTGTCCTGCCTCTGCGCAAGACATGGTGTGTTTCAGTGGTGAAATCCAATTTTTTTTACTACCGGGTCTGTGGGCATGGCTTGGTGGGCGTAGTGTGGCTTGGTGGGTGTGGCAGGGGAAGGATACTGCAAAATCTCCATTTCCACCCCACTCCAGGGGAAGGATACTGCAAAATCTCCATTCCCTCCCCACTCCTGGGGGAAGGATATTGCAAAATCTCCATTCCCACCCACTCTGAGGCCAGCCGGTTCTCCAAACTACTCAAAATTTCAGCTACCAGTTCTCTGAACTGCTCAAAATTTCCGCTACCTGTTCTCTGAACTGCTCAAAATTTCCGCTACCTGTTCTCCAAACTGCTCAAAATTTCCACTTCCTGTTCTCCAAACTGCTCAAAATTTCCATTACCGGTTCGCCAAACTGCTCAAAATTTCCATTACCGGTTCTCCAGAATTGTCAGAAACTGCTGGATTTCATCCCTCGTGTGTTTTCAACATATATAGGGTCAATCAAGTAGGAGGAACACAAAGCATCTGAGAACAGAAGGGAGGGAACAGAAGGAAGCCACCAAATGATTTTGTTCAAATTTATCCCATTCTCCAGCTGTTCGTTTGCTTTACTTTGCGGTTGGAAAGTTGAAAAGGTTCTCTGCAACATTACGACTGGTGCCTTTTGTGGGCTGAGCTGCTTTGGCAGCAATCTTGAATCGACAGAAAAAAGAATATTTTCTTAAAGCTCGTGAGTTTTATTACTTATGTTATGTCAGGTCTGAAGGAGTTATTAAAAGGGCAAGGAGTTTAGTGTAGATTGTCTTGAAGGCAAGTCAGGTTTTGAAATAGGAATAGCTAGGAGATTAAAATTGATCTTAGTGAGTCTACTGATATTAACTGATAATTTCAAAGTGAAAGATTTTAGCTTTTTGGTTGCTTTGTCATACATGTCAGGTTGCATCCCGTTGTCAAGAAGACCTTTAAAATTTGTTAAAAGAAGACATGGAATTTTTGTATGGGCTCAAGGAAATACAGGTGACCCCGCCCTCCAATTTCATTTCATTTGAAGCTTTGAACTTTTTCTTAATTGAGTAAGATACTGACTCTTGGAGGAGATTGTCTGGGAGGAATGTCTTAGAGAAAATGTATAAATTTTGAGACAAAGGTTCAACTTGGTCATCTATCTCTACAGGTGTCTCTCAAATTCTGATGGAAGAAGCAAATTCATGCAGTCAATCTTCAACCAGGCATTTGATTTTTCAAAAGCACATTTTGTGGGATTGGATGGCATTCTTAGCCGCCCATATTTGCCGCTTGATATTGAGATGGGGTGCATGCAAATTCAATAAATAAATACCATTCATTCAAGGGTACTAGATGACAAATAGGAGTCTCACATAATTTGGATATGGTAGATTCACTTATGCATGATGATGAATGTAATGTTTATGAAGATTTCCCTCATAAAACAATATGAAGTAATGTTTTATGAGGATTAGGTGTTTTAAGTACCTTTAACAAAAGGTTGATGTTTGACCACGCTGACAGACAGCAATGCAGTTCTTTTAGAACTAATGTTGCTTAGTCTTTGAAGGATTTTCTGGATAATAGTTTCACTATCACATCCTATAGGTGTAGCTTTTAAGCCATCTTCAAGGATAAAACCATGTAAATGTGTTGTATTCCAAATGGGAGGTTACCATAATTTCTATGATTTTCTGAACAACTGACAAGGCCGTTCCTAACTAGGAATGGGTTACAGCCCCAGATCAGACACAGTAGATTGAATGCAGTTCAGCTCATTGATGTCTCTTCTGACTTATATCATGGAGGCAAATCCTATACAGAAGGCTTTATACTTGCTCATTCATGGGAGTCAGACATCCCCAGTTCCTGGACCCAAAGCCTTTAACTCATCATGCCTCCATCATTTGGGATTCATGTTAATTCTTATTCAGCCTATTATAGCATCCAAATTCTGTTCTAATGTCTGTACCATCTCCCTGATTCTGATAGCAAAAAAATCATCAAAGTATTACCGTCACCTGACTCTAAAGTTCTTGATACCATCAGTCAGGAGCTTTGTGTAGACCAGGAGTGTCAAACTCACAGCGTCATGTTACGTGACATATTGCGACTTTTTTCCCCTTCACTAAAATTGGTGTGGGGGTGGCCAGCACATGATGTATCTGGCCCTTGGGCCACAAGTTTGACACCCCTAGTGTAGATGTTGAGCAACAACAAGACGGACTTTTTCAGGATTCAATTGTGGATTAACCCAATGGAGTTGACTCTGGAAATACTAGCGAGTTTATTCGCCCCCAAATGCTAGCATATTTATTTGCCAAATACTAGCATATTTATTTTTATCCCACCTTCATTTTTGGTTGAGCATCACCAGAGAAAGAAGATCAGTGTCTCAAATAGTCCACACATCAGAACGCAATAGAATGGTTGACAAGTTCAGGAAGAATGAAGGTTCAGAAGAATAGTTGACAGGTTCAGGAAAATTGACAGAACTGCATTCTTTCTGATTTTCAGTGAGGGAAGGAGTTTGAGGCCGAATATTAGAGTAAAACATGAGTGGAATTCTTTAGCATGATGTTTGAATCTTGCCCTTGTCTTAAAGGTAACCGGGATTTTCTTTTAAACTGGTTTGGTATTTGATTTGTAACTCAAATAATAGCTCAAATTGGAACCCTGGTTTTACTGAGAATGACAAGATGATAACTACTGCAAGCTTATAAACAATTAAAGGTTTCGGCAATTTATGCAAGGAATTTGCACCATGGACAGGAAAAGTATTAAAATATCAGGTATGGATCAGACAATTTTACAGGGAATTGTCCAATGTTCAGATTACACATTATGAGTTTTCATTCATTCAGAATTAAAAAGGTTCGGTTTATTGTAGGAAGCTACTATGACTCTCTCCATTTACATGTTCAAATCACTGCAGGAAAGTTAGTACAAAGCCAAAAGTAAACAACTGATATAGTAGAACTTGCCATTATCAAAACAAGTATTAAAAACTGTCTCCTATGCAAAGGAGGTAAAAGGACGCAATGGCTCAGTGGCTAAGTTGCTGAGCTTGTTGATCGAAAGGTCGGCAGTTCAGCAGTTCGAATCCCTAGTGCCGTGTAACGGGGTGAGCTCCTGTTACTTGTCCCAGCTTCTGCCAACCTAGCAGTTCAAAAGCAGGTAAAAAATGCAAGTAGAAAAATAGGGACCACCTTTGGTGGGAAGGTAACAGCGTTCCGTGTACCTTTGGCGTTTAGTCATGCCGACCACATGACCACGGAGACGTCTTCACACAGCGCTGGCTCTTTGTCTTTGAAATGGAGATGAGCATCACCCCCTAGAGTCGGGAATGACTAGCACATATGCGCAAAGAAACCTTTACCTTTATGCAAAGGAGATTAGCTTCTGGTCCTTTATGCAGAGGAAGCAGGAGAAAGGTGAAAGAAATTTGAGTCCTATTGTCCTAAATAATGGTAGTCTCTGATTCACAGTAGCCACTTCAAACCTTCTTAATGGGTTCATAGTTTTATGATAAATCTACTTAGCTGAGCCTTCATATACCAGCAAATACATGTTTGCAGTCTTTTGTTTTGTTATCCAAAAAGAACCAGGCAGCTACATATAGATAGATGGATACTGATGTAGCTATAGATGTAAATATATATGTAAAACCCAACTTTTTAAAAAATATTCCAGAAGCGTATGGATTATTGCACCTATAAATCCTACTTACTACTTTTATGAGCAACAGAAGACGTTACTGCATAACAGAACCACAATTCTTTCTTCCTTTTATTTACTTCAGTAACATCAAGCTGGTTCGGCTCCAGGCTTTGTCATATATTTAAGTGCTACAGGAACTCATTTATTTTGGCCTCAAAGATCCATTTTTTATTTTGAGGGAAACTTTATTTGCCTCTGCATATTAAAATGGCAAGTTAGCATACTTTAAAGTTTATTAATATCAGGAGGTAGAAATTCATTCCTGCCAATACACGAGCACTGTTCTTGTCACCATTATATTGCGATGCTCTGAGGTGGGGTAACTGCTGCGTTCCCTTCTCTCTGTTGTAAACATGGACTTGTCAGCATAGGCGCATGTTTTCGCGACCCTACAAAACAAAGCAAGGGCAGAGGTTTCATTAAGAAGAATTACAGGAGGTATGTAGGTATCCAGTAGCTGATTATTGTTAAGAAGTAATTTCCAAAGTGAATGCATTGTGGTCGAAGACAGGAGAGTAATTAAAAAGACGCTTGCTAAATATCACAGGCTGTGTAGAACTGAAACAAGGGAGCTTATTGTATAAGAGTAAACAAGTTGCGTCCCACATTGATAAAGAAATCTGATAGCCCTGTTGGAAGAAAAGTCCATCTGAGTTCAGTTCCAAGTGGGAAGAAAGACACTGGAAACATGGAGACTGCTTGGAAAGATGGTTTAATGGTGGACAGGACCACATGGTTTGAGATCCTGGGCAAAAAAAAAAGCACCTGGGTGAGAGTGGGAGAGAGATACTGTATACCCTCTCTTGGGCCCTGCCTTGGAGCTTCCTGTTCCTGTGTAAGAAATGTACTCTGATTTTTTGTCAGACTCCCATGGGGCCATGCAGGAGTAAGTTTGTAGGTTGTCTTGAGTCTCAGGCTTGGTTGAATCTTGCTGGGTGATGTAACGAAGGGGGTTTGGGCAATTCCTATTATGGCTTAATGGCTTTGTCCTGGTTTGGATCTTGAGTGAGGGCTAATCCTATCTGAGGGCCATGTCTTTTGTTTTGTAGATAAGCTGGTCCAGCATTTGTCTTGTAGATAGGTTGGCACCAAAGTATCTGCTGGGGGAGCAGGGAGCTGAGGCTCTATGTCTTTAGAAACATGTTTCTCTTTTAGGGAAAATATAATATTCTGCCTTTTTAATATTTCCTAGAATATTTCATTTTTCTAGGAAAGGGGTGGGTGCTAACTTTCTACAGCCCCCCAAAGCAATTCATAGGCCTTCAATGATAATAGAAGAATAGAAAGAGCATGAGAAATAGACACAGAAACTTCCCAGTCTAAGCTACTTATACAGGTTGTCCTTGACTTACAACCATTTCTTTAGTGACCACTCAAAGTTACAAAGGCACTGAAAAAGGTGACCAGTTTTTCATACTTATGACAGTGGCAATAAATTTGGATGTTTTATCAACTGGCTCATATTTGTGACGGTTGCAGGTGTTCCAAGGTGGCCTTCTGATGAGCAATGTCAATGCAGAAGCCACGACAAGCCACAAGCAGAAGCCACGGCTTAACCACTGCGTTATTACAGTGATTCGTTTAAGAAATGTGGTAAAAAAGGTCATAAAATGGGGCAAAACCCATGTAACTGTCTCACTTAGCGGTGGAAAATTTGGGTTCAATTGTGGTCATAAGTTGAGGACTGCCTGTATTTAAGTTTCTCATTTGAAGGTAAGAATACTGAGTTGAGTTCTTGTGCTGTTATTTTCACTTTCTTCTTAATCCTACTAGTCAGAACTCTTGGGAGGCTCGCTGTTGGGAGTAACCACTTCCAGTACAATCTACTAGCAGAAGCCTAACAATGCACTTACCTTAACATGATTGTTTAGTAACCCTTGGTAGCGTTGGGACTTTGATGGAAGTATATCCTAGATAACAAACAGATAGTAATTTTTTTTCTTTTATTTCTTCTCTTCCTAAGGGGAAAAAAAAACCTCAGCAAATTCCTTTTTCCCTTTCAAGATACAAAGGCTACTTCCAGGTTATTTCCTAGAAGTGATCTCCAGATTAATTTCCTAGTTCCCACTATGTGGAAAACTCAGAGTTTGCTGCTGTGCTTAGGAGACAAGAAAAGGAGAGGAAATCACAAGGAGAATTTGGTATATTTATTTCCATTTGTCTACATTTCTAGACCTAGCTGTCTTGAAACAGCTCTAAAAAGCACAGACCAGATGTCCCAAACGTGTTTTTTCAAGAGGCAACTCTTCTCATCCAAGAGCTCCAGAGCTGAAGAAGCTTCTTTGATGAGAAGCAAAACATCTTCAAAGAAAAACAAGGAAGTCCAGTTGCCTCTTGAAAAAAGCACCTTTGGGACAACCCTGACCTGGATGACTGAGAATCTCCATAGATGCACAGATCAGATGTGTATCTTTGGGGGTTCTTCTAGACTCAGAACTGCTGCTCAAAGAGCAGATGGCAGTGATGGCTTAGAGTCCATAGCTTCATGTTGTGTGCCAATTGCACCCATCCCTGGATTGGGAGGGTCTGCTCATGGTGTCATACCCATGTCAGTTCCCAGGTGGACTACTGATGGCGTTCTTCATGTGGCTACCCTTGAAAAGTATCTAGAAGCTACAGAATGTAGGGCTGTGACACTTACATAGACCAGGAAATAGTTGATGGATCAATGCTCAGTAGAAGGTTGGCAATATTGGGGAACTCAATCCTGGCTGGCAGCTGTGACCACAGCATGTTTGCAGATATGAATAATCTCTTGAATATCAGAAATGACTTGACAGTGCTTTTTTTTAATTGCTCTCCTGCAGACTCTGGGTAGCCTATAGTTCCACATCTGGAAAAGGAAGTATCTTCTTGTCCTTATGCTTCTCTTTTCCTCGTACAATCTAGAGCAGGGGTCTCCAACCTTGGCAACTTTATGACTTGTGGACTTCCGACTCCCAGCATGCGCTGGCTGAGGAATTCTGGAAGTTGAAGTCCACAAGTCATAAAGTTGCTAAGGTTGGAGACCCCGATCTAGAGGGAGCTCAACTCTGCAGTCTAAATCTAGAGGGAGCTCAACCTCTTAGCTCAGGGAACTTTTCATTTCAGAAAGTAGCTTGCTTATTGAGAACAAATAAATACTAGACCAAATGCAAATAGCTAATTCCACTTGCAAGAGATGGCTGTTTATTTTGCTTCCTTTGTTAACTCAGTAAATTGTCCAAGACTATACACATACTATTGCTATCTAGTGTGTACAATCACAAGAGATTACTTTTAGCAAGAAATGAGATTAAATTTTTTAATGCAAACATTCACCCTTGAAAAGTGCAAGGATTCCAGCTTTTGGAATTAGAAGTTACAGGGATATTTTTTTTCTCTTACATACTGTTAGTCTTAAAGGATATGTTCTAATATTTTAATGCAAACAAAACTAATGATTAAAGCTGTGGAATATGCATTACTGTGTTTCAGAGCTCTTTTGTTGACCCATGCATATTTAAGGAGATTTGAATTAAGAAATTGTGGATGTATAGTTCACTTGCAAATTTATAAATTTATAAAAATGTGTTTGTTAAACAAATGATTCTGAATGGTCAGAATATGAAATGAGCTAGTATGAATCCTAGTTTGTAAACATCACTTAATTTGCTTTGCCTTCCAGGCTTAAATTTGTTTTTATAAACATAATTTATATTTTATTTGAAGCAGAAGTTGAGATAAAGTCGGCAGTCAATAATAGGAATTGTGCATTTAGATGTTAGAGACTTTGGGAGTCAAGCAGCATAAGATTTAATAAACAAAGAGTATACTTTATCAGAATAGGGAGTGGTGCGGTGGCCTAGAGGTGGAGCTTTTGCCTCATACTCAGGAGGCTGTGAGTTCGATCCTAAGTAGAGGCAGATATTTCTCTCTCTGGGCACAATGAGAATATATCTGCTGAACAAATCTCCGCATTGGCATCAGGAGGGCATCCGGCCAGTAAACATTCTACTAGCTCCATTCAGTTGCCCAGACTCCACCCTGCAAGAGATTATGACGTGGTTAAATGATGATGATACTTTATCGGAATAACTCAACAGTTCACATTCCTTAATTAGACTCAGATTTTTCCATTCTCTTCTATGAAAGCACTAGGATTAAGCTGACAATTGAGCTCAAAGATTCCTATATCAATTTAACCCACTTCTTTCTTTCCGAGGGGTACAAATAACCCCAGAACTTATTTAGTAGCTTGGGAACAAATTATTGACATTAATCATAGTTTAATATCTGCTTAGTATGCTAACTGATCCCAGTGCTGTTAATTACAGTTCTCTTATTTAGATAAATTAAGAAATATAGTTAATATAGGAATTTGTGGCTTGTTCACTTGGGTGAAGAGATTTTATGCATAGTCGAAAAGCTAATTAGATCTTAGTTTGACTAACAGTATTTATCCAAAATAGATAAGAAAGAGGTCTTCCCTTACATCTTCATAAGACTGAGTTTTTATTTGTAACTCAATGTGATGCCTCTAATGTGTCCTATCAGCATCGTCTTTTAATTAATTACCAAATAAATCTTACAGACATTTCCAACGACAGCCAAAGTAGCTCTTCATCAGAAACAGAATTAAACAATAACGTTCTCCTTCTGGATGGTTGTTTTTTTTTTTTCAAATCAAAGTGCAAATAAATTGAACTTTTCAAGAACAGGGCTGTCTAACCTAGACTGCAATAATTAAGATGATTATTTATTTATTTATTTTTATTTATTTAATATAATATATATGCCGCCCTATCTCCATAGGGCTCACAACAATTAACAGACCAAATAAAAACATAAAATACATACATAGCAAATATTAAAGCCCATTAAAATAATTGAAAACCCCCTCAGTCCAGGCTGGGCCCTGTGAACAACCATGTTTTTAATTTGCGGCAGAAGGTACGGAGGTCAGGAGCTAGCCGAAGCCCCAGGGGGAGTTGATTCCAAAGGGTGGGCACGCACACAGAGAAAGCTCTACCCCTGGGGACCGCCAGCTGACATTGTTTAGCTGATGGCACCTGGAGCAGGCCCTCCCTTTGGGAATGCACCGGGCGATGGGAAGCTGTTGCTGGCTGCAGATGGTCCAGCAAGTATCCTGGGCCTAAGCCATGTAGGGCTTTATAGGTCATTACCAGCACCTTGAATCTCACCCAGAGGGCAACCGGCAACCAATGCAAGTCGCTCAGGAGAGGTGTTACATGGGAGTATCGGGATTCTCCCATCACAATCCGTGTGGCTGCATTCTGTACCAGCTGAAGCCTCTGAGTGGTCCTCAAGGGCAGCCCCATGTAGACAGCATTACAGTAGTCAATACGGGAGGTGACTAGCGCATGAGTGGTCTTCCAGGTGCGCTTCAAGGTACTGGTCACCACCTTTAAAGTGCTCCATGGCCTAGGACCTGGGTACTTACGGGACCGCCTTCTGCCGCCAATAGCCTCCCACCATCCAGTATGCTCCCACAGAGAGGGGCTCCTCAGGGTGCCGTCGGTCAGACAGTGTCGACTGGCGACCCCCAGGGGGAGGGCCTTCTCTGTGGGAATTCCTGAGAGCAACCAAATCCGCTCTCGCACATTTCAAAACCATGTTCGGACATAGAATGAGTACGCCCATGGCAAATGGGGCATGGCCAGATCCACGTCCAGCAACAGGAGCCTTCAACCCCGGAACGCCCTCTCATGGCAACCAGGAGTGACCAAGGTGGTAATCCTCGCTGTCCTCTCACCACAGCCGGGTTCCTATCTCCGCTGGGCGGTCCCTTAAGGTGGAAGCTGCTGTTCCGGCTAAAAAAATAACACTCCAACAACAATACAGTCACACGCATAAAAAATGGCTCTTTGAGTGTTTAAGGTTGCAGACCCCTGCTGCAGCTAATAATAGCAATATCACCTAGACTTACATACCACTTCGCAGTGCTTTTACAGCCCTCTGTAAGCGGTTTACAGAGTCAGCATAATTGCTCCCAACAATCTGGGTCCTCATTTTACTGACCTTGGAAAGATGGAAGGCTGAGTCAACCTTGAGTCTGGGGAGATCCAAACTGCCAAATTGCACTCAGTCAGCAGAAATAGCCTGCAATACTGCACTCTAACCACTGCACCACCATGGCACATAGTAACCTGGTTGTTACAGTAAGTGAATCTGGCTTCCCCATTGATTTTGCTTGTGATCAGGTCACAAAAGGTGATTGCACGACCTTGGGACACAGTGACGGTCATAAATACAAACCAGTTGCCAAGCATTTGAATTTTGATCACATAACCATGGGGATGCTGCAAAAGTCATAACTCTGAAAAACGGTTGTAAGTGTGAAAAACGGTCATAACGGTTTTATCGGCACTTTTTCAGTGCCGATATAACTTCAAATGGTCATTAAGCAAACTACTGTAAACCGAGGACTACCTGTATATTCCCTGCAGTGTAGTGACGGAGAAGTCTAATCCAGGCTTAAGGCACCATGCAAAATCAAACCTATTTTTTTGGGGTGGGGGGGGGATGGGGCTCTTGAACAATTTCCAAAACGTATCTACTTTCCAAATTAATTGCCAGCATCTGGTTTGGAGAACAACAACAACAAAAAATATCTTGCATGGCTTGAATATATACAGCAATGTAATACGAAAATGTTTTATCTTGCTTAGATTCTTTAAGCAGTATGGAAATTACTCTGTCTTTCTATCTTCTTTTTTGCCAAACAGCTTCTAACGGTGTCGTAGATGAACATAGCTGGCATCTTTAATTTGGAGGTCAGAAGAACTGACTAAGATTAGGAAAGGGTAGAAGAGCAGTAATTTGGTTTTTAGCATGCAGTGATTTCTTTAAAAACTTTTTAAGGAGCTGGGGGCTTAAATGGAGAAGCTTTAGACTTTTAATATGCATTTCAGGAGGAGAAAAATAGAATCCCTTGTCTGCATTTTACAGGTCTCTGCTAAGCTCTGAAACTCATCTATTATAAATGCTGCCGTTTAGATATATTCACACTTTTGAGATAACCGGAGCAGTTGACCATTTTGCAGGGCAAACAAATGCAATCAAATGGTAAAGCTTCAAGGAGATTAGAGAGCTGTCAAGGTCTGAACTATATCAACAGCTTGAAATTGGCTCATTCAACAAAGCTTTTGACAGTATTACATTGGCAAAGTAAACACCACTCCAATGACGCACCAACATTGGGAGACGGGACACGTGTGCTAACGTATGCCTGCATGCGTGAATGAACGGGTGTGCCTGCAGATGTGTGAATTGTGCCGATTTAACCCCGTCAGGCATAAATCAAAGCATGCCGAAGAATAAGAGACACGTTCTGTACTATTTTCAGCCGTCTTACTAACACAAGTTAAAGATGCCCTCCTGAACATGCCTACCCATAAGGAGGAGTGGGATTTCATTCCTCCATAAGCACAAAGGAGGTTTGTTTGTTTGTTTATTTATTTATTTAACTTCTATACCACCCTTCTCCAGAGGACTCAGGGCGGTGTACAGCCAACTAAAAAACACAATACAAAAATTTAAAACAGTACAAAAGCAATTAAATAATTTGGCTCAGAAATTTAAAACCCCAGATAAAACAATTTACCAATTTAAAACAATGAAAGAGGGGGTTAAGCCGGCCCAGCTTGATGGAAAAAATGTGTTTTTAGGGCACGGCGAAACGCACGAAGGTCCGGGATCCTACGTATCCCTGGGGGCAGGTCATTCCAGAGAGTAGGTGCCGCCACAGAGATGGCTCTCCCCCTGGGGGGTCACCAGCCAACATTGTCTGGCCGACGGCACCCAGAGGAGGCCCTCTGTGGGAGCATACTGGCCGGTGGGAGGCTATCGGTGGCAGAAGGCGGTCCCATAGATACCCGGGCCCTGAGCCATGGAGCGCTTTAAAGGTAGTAACCAACACCTTGAAGCGCACCCGAAAGACCACCAGGAGCCAGTGCAGCTCGCACAGGAGGGATATTTCACACTTAGGTATATGTATATCTATCACAATGTTTTCTTTTGGAGGAAATCAATTGTACAGAGTATTGAAAAGGAGTGAGAAATACTAAGTCAAGGAAGTAAAAAGTCTTAAAGGTAATACAACCAATGTAAATCACAGTTAAATCTAGTTTTATGCCAACCATTCTCTCTGCCTTTCCGTCCTTCCAAAACATCCATCACTGCCATTCATTATTTCATTGGCTGTCTTTAGCTCTGTAAATTAATTTGTTTTCTCAGCAATTTTATCCCACCCCAGCATTCCCACTCTTCCCATTCCTCTTGACCTATTCACTCCTTCATGCATTTGTGACCCTCCTTCCTTCTCTCTCTCCGATCATACCACCTCAGCTTATTTCTTTCATAACGGTCATCATCCCCCTTCATGTATTTCTTACACACAGAGCTATTCGGCACTGATTTATTTTGCCCATTTTCTTTTCTTGTTGTTCCATACACTCCTCATAATAGCCAATTTCCACTGCTTTCATGTTTCTCTTAGCTTATTCAGCACCTACTTCCACACAACAAGATGGGAAAAGCCTATCTTTATGCGCATTTTGCTTCTTTTGACAAATGCTCATTCCTCACAAGAGATCACTTACTTACAATCTCCTACTTCTTCTGTACTGTCATTTGGCTGTCTTAAAAATTATTCATTCATATCCCCCCCCCCATTTAGTTAACTTTTTATCAATTTATACAAAGCAGATAGAATATCTGCTCTAATGTATATATGACTTGTTTTCATTCACTCTATTTATCCTGTCAAAATCTACTGTCTTGGACTTTGAGATGTTAATTTCTGGATACATATTCCTTGCTGCACTGAACAGTCAGTTTTACATTCAAAGGAAACGCTAGACAACAAAAATTTTGCTTCCTGAACATTTTTGGGTGTATTTTACAGATTTTGGCAGCTAATCATAAAAAATAATCTGTGGATTTAACCCATCACCTACAGTTTTATAAAAATCTTTTCTTTTTACACAATGGCAATTTTTCTCTCTTCAGTACCTATTGGCTGTACTGCACACATGAAAGACTAGACTAGACTAGACTAGACTAGACTAGACTAGACTAGACTAGACTAGACTAGACTAGACTAGACTAGACT
>JANHZT010002688.1:24936-36355 GCA_032468215.1 Stegonotus admiraltiensis | reverse complement strand
GAGCTCGCGTGCCCACCGATATGGCTCCGCGTGCCACCTGTGGCACCCGTGCCATAGGTTCGCCATCACGGCTATAGGGTGTATGTCTTAAATTATATCAGCAAAGCCCCATGTTTCCTGAATAAGATTTGGGAAGGAGACAAAATTAGTTATTCCTGATTGCCACAAATTAACTCAATGTAAGGACTTGCCAATTCTTCTCGCTTCAAGAAAGCAGAACTCTTCAAACAGGCAGCATTTCAAAAGGAAACTTTTATTGAGAGAAAGTGGTAGCAAGTAAAGTATTGGAGGTATCGAAGGGTAAAATTGAAGCACTGGAAGGACTGGGCCCAGCATACTTGTTTGGGGGATAATTTCCATGGGATTTTAAGGGCTTCCAGATTCTTGTGATTTTTCCCCTTCCAGGAAATTGCACCAAGTAAGGAGAGCCCAATGGACAGCATAAGCCTGCTTCTCCCAGACAGCCCATCACTGCTCTGTGTCCGTTAATTTTTTTGAGCTGTATGCACAGGGCTGCAATTACCCCTGCTCATTTTCCTGGAGCAGGAAAGCCCCAACTGCCACATCGCTGGTGTCTGCTTGGATTACGAAAGGCTCTTCCAGGTCCAGATGTTTTAATACTGGTTTGGCGGAAAAGAGTTTTTTTAGTTTCTCAAATGCCATCTGGTATTCCGTAGTCTACTTTAAGGGTTGGCTCGGCTTGGCCTCCCACTCCCTTTCCCAAGCAGCAGGGATGAAATCTAAGCAGTTTCTGACAGGTTCTGGAGAACCAGTAGCGGAAATTTTGAGTAGTTTGGAGAACCACAGCAAATACCACCTCTGGCTGGTTCCAGAGTGGGGTGGGAATGGAGATTTTGCAATATCCTTCCCTCACGAGTGGGGAGGGAATGGGGATTTTGCAGTATCCTCCCCTGGAGTGGGGTGGGAATGGAGATTTTGCAGTATCCTTCCCCTGCCACACCCCCCAAGCCACATGATGCCCAACAAGCCACGCCAATAGAACCGGTAATAAAAAAATTTGGATTTCACCACTGCCAAGCAGATACATCAAAGTGACAGGAAGACCAGAAACAGGAAAGGGGTTGTAAAGGAGCATCCAGGCCCACCCTCCACATCATAATGGCAGCGTCCCGATAGGGATCTAAGGGACCTGACACTCAAGCCACTTTCTGAATGGTGGCTACAGCCTTGAAATGAGAAATTGTGCATCAGTTGCTAAACAGAAAATCCATGCATTAGTCCTTGCTGTTAATTTTGTTGCAGAATGAAAACAGTAGCATCCTAACACAGAACGTTACTTGATGCAGAATCTGAATATATTTGCTACTTAAACCTTAGTCTCGTGGTCTTATGTTTGACCCTTCTTTTGATTTATTTATACTGCAGTCCTGTATATATTGACCCAGAGGTAAATCTGTGCAAGTATGTCAGATGCAGACTTACGCTTTTCTGCTTCTTCTTTCATTGGTTTGCCATCTTTCTCTATGTCATCTCTGAGATCCTGAGTTTGTGTAGATATCACCCATAATCCTTGAGCAGAACTATCAGTGGGGTATGATTGATCAATTGAATTCCCTAGCAGCTGAAAAAAATGTGGGATTAAATAGTGTATTATGCACACAAAGAGTTCAGACTTGATGTTCATTTCAAGTTCATCTTGCCCGCCTTCTGCCACAAGATCAGGCAATCAATAGGGGAGCAGATATCATATATCACTTCTCTCCATCCCAGGGAAAGCACCATAATCTCTTGCAAATTTAGAGTGACAGTCTTGTCAAGATCTTAAGGAACCTGAATAAATGAAGGAAAAGGGAGCTTACACTGGCTTGAGAAAGCTCAGGTTTCTCTTGCGGATTGAATCGCTGTGTATACGTGGATATTTATGCACAGATATATCATTGTTATAAATACTAAGATAGCTTCTGGGCAGAGTGCATTCATTAATTCATTGTTCAGTTTGCAGTAACCTAAAGTGAAGATCATTTAGGTTTTAGGACAAAAAAAAAGTAAGAAGCTAAATGTTCATTATTTCATTATCTCCAGTACCATAGATTTTGATGGATTGGAAGATAAGGCAGAACCTGTTTTCACTCTTCCCAAAAGACTGGCTCTGTGATATAGTCACAGAATCATAGGGCTGGGAGGAACCTTGGAAGTCTTCTAGTCCCACCCTCAACACATAGCGCATTCCATCACAGACAAATGGTAGCCCAATCTTTTTCTGAAAACCTCCAGCGATGGAGCATCCAGAACTCCAGGAGGGAAGCTGCTGCACCGGGGGGGGGGGGATCTACTTACCTTCCCTACTGGTTCAGAAGTGCATGCACCGCATGGACCCTCTGCGCATGCACAAACCCTTTTGTGCATGCGCAGAGGGTAAAAAACAGGTTACTTCCTGGTTAAAACCATGAAGTAATGACAACCAGGCAGGTGGGTGGAGCCTCACGCTGCCGTCGCTACCGGTTCTCCGAACCACCCGCTGCCATCACTATCAGTTCGGCTTAACCGGTTTGAACCGGTGGCATTTCACCCCTGTGCTGCACTGGTTAATCATTCTCACTGTCAGGAAATTCCTCCTTAGTTCCAGGTTGGAACTTTCTGTCATGACTTCCTATCCATTGATTCTTGTCCTACCCTCAGGAGCTTTGGAGATTAAGTTGACCCCCACCTGTCTTTGGCAGTCCTTCATATACTGGAAGACCACTATCATGTCACCCCTAATTCTTCTCTTTGGAAGGCTAGACATATTTAGCTCCTCTAAATGTTCTTCATATGATTTATCCAGCAGATCCCTGAGCATCTTAGTTGCTCTTTCTGCAGTCTTTCTAGGATCTCAAGCATCTTTTTTTTTTTTGTATCATGGTGACCAGAACTGGATGCAGTATTCCAAGTGTGGCTGCACTAGTGTAGTGTAAAATAGTGCTATCATTCTCGGGATTTTGATGCTATCCCTCTGTTGATATAGCCTAGGTCTATATCAGTTTTTTTTGACTGCTACAGCACACTGCTGGCTCATATTTAAGTGGTAGTCCACCAGGACACCTAGATTCCTCTCACAGTTGAGCCAGGTATAATTTATTCTATACCTGTGCATTTGATTTTTCTTTCTTTAGGTTGCAGGACCTTACTTTCCACTTACTGCATCTTATTGGACAGGGCCCAATGCTCAGATCTGTCAAGATCCCTCTGAATCTTGTGTCTATCCTCCAAAGTATTGGCAATTTCTCCCAAGTTGATGTCATCTGCAAATCTGATGAGCTTTCCTTCTATTCCCTCATCTAGAAAATGTATGAAGATGTTGAAGAGCACTGGGCCCATGTCAGAACTTTGAGGTTCCATTGAAGACTATGGGTTGAGTGCAGTTGGTCAGCCAACTGCAAATCCATCTGGTAGTGGCACTGTTTATCCCACATTATTCTGTTTTACGAAGATGTAGACTGTGTCTCTTTTGCCAAATTCCTTACAGAAGCCTAAGTATATGGTATCCACAATGTTTCCCTGATCACCTAATGTAATCACTTTATCAAAAGTTAATAGAGGTTTGTATGACATGGTCAGTTTTTAACAAACCCATGCTGGCTTCTGGTAATTGCTTTGTTCATTTCTAGATGCTCTCAAATCTGCTGCTTGATCTTCTTTCCTAGGTATTGATGTCAAGATGGGGGAGGGGGGCTTGGTGGTGCAATGGCTTAAAGACACTGGGTTTGTTAGCCAGAGATGGCCAACACTCTGGCGGTTCGAGCCCATGTTGCAGTATGGTGGAGTGAGCTCTTGTCATTTGCCCACCCAGCAATTAAAAACCATGTAAAAAAGCAAGTAAATAAACAGGTACAACTCCAGTGGGAAAAGCTAGCAGCATTCCATGCAGAAGCAGGAGTCAGCATCAGACCTGCCCAGGTGTGAGGTGAGGTCTGCAGAAGAAAGCCTGGATGGCCCGACACCCCCCGAACGCTGCTAGCCAGATAGTTTGCCCCAGTGGTGAAATCCAATTTTTTTTACTACTGGTTCTGTGGGTGTGGCTTGGTGGGCGTACTGTGGCTTGGTGGGCATGGCAGGGGAAGGATACCGCAAAATCACCATTCCCTCCCCGCTCCTGGGGGAAGGATATTGCAAAATCTCCATTCCCACCCCACTCTGGGGCCAGCCAGAGATGGTATTTGCTGATTCTCTGAACTACTCAAAATTTTCACTGCTGGTTCTCTGAACTGCTCAAAATTTCTGCTACTGGTTCTCCAGAACCTGTCAGAACCTGCTGGATTTCACCGCTGGTTTGCCCCTGTACAATGGATAGTGGACATGCATGAACAAAGTAAACTAGTGATCTTAGGCTGCCAGAACTACTCTGTGGTAAAAAGCATTGTAGAACTCCCTGGCTATATGTATGCTATATGCTAAAAAAAAAAAAGTCAATATGATTGGTATGTAGTTCCTAGATCCAGTTTTTCCCCTTTTTTGTAGATTGGAACTACATTATCAATAGCAATAAGACTTATATACCGCTTCATAGTACTTTTACAGCCCTCTCTAAGCAGTTTACAGAGTCAGCCTATTGCCCCTCAACAATCTGGGTCTTCATTTTACACACCTTGGAAGGATGGAAGGCTGAGTCAACCTTGAGCTTGGTGAGATTCAATCTGCCGAACTGCAGCTAGCAGTCAGCTGAAGTAGCCAGCAGTACCGCACTCAAACCACTTCGCCACCTTGGCTCTTATTAGATCTCATATTAGATATTTTCCAGTGCTCTGGCAGTTCCCCTGTGCTTCAGGAGCTGTGAAAGATTTTGCTTAGTGATTCTGAGATCATATCTGCCCACTGCTTCAGAACTCTGACATGTAACTCAGTTGGTCCTGGCAATTTGAACTCATCTAGAATAGATAGGTATTCTCTTTATTGATGTCTTGCCTAGTTTGACCTGCATTTCTGATCTGTCTCCCATGGTGCTGCTTATGGTAATTGCAAGTTTTACTTCATTCTGAACCTTAAACTTTCCTAACTCTGTCATTGCAGATTTGGGCAATTTGTTGGTATTCTGCTTTGGTTATGTGTCTCTCTTTCAAGTTTTATACTTGTACTTTTTTTCTCTCTCTCAGAGGGTTCTTTATGCAGCCATGCTGGTTTCGTCTGAGGTGCTTTTTTTCCCCCTTTCTCTGTGGTATCTTATTTTTTAGAGTTTCCAACATTATTGAATTGTTTTTTTCCTTTAGGATTTCCATCCATGGAATGTTTCCTAATCTCTCTCTTAAGTTTGTTGAAGTTAGCTCTGTTAAAGTCTAAAACGCTAGTTTGACTTTTTAATAACATGCTGAATTTTAAATATAAGATGCTTTTATGTAGGGAAAAGCTTTCACATGACCTGTTGATTGACACGTGAACATTTTGTCAGACAGCTAAAGCACTTTGGCAGTTTGTGTAGGCAATCCATCAGAAATTCTTAATGCTGAATTATCCCGCTACTAAATTCAGGAAGGAATCTGATATCCAGAACTGTTACTACCAGTGGCGAAAGGGAAACTTCCTTTTATCCAATGAAAGTCTTGTTTGGGGTAATAGAGAGACATCAATTGGTCAACTAATCTTTGTAGCAAAGAATAGTAGCAGTCGCCGCTACCAGTTTGCCCGAACCAGCTGAAGAGCAGATGAAGGCAATTGCATGGAAGTAAAGCAGAAAAATAGATTATGGGGCATATACATTACTGCATTGTTGTTCAATGCAAGCAGGGAACAGCTCAGAGCAAGGGATCAGGCAGCAGCACCGAGCGGAAGAATAGTAGGACAGGAAGACATAGGAAAAGTTCCCCAAAATGAAATTGTGAGTAGATGTCAGCTGTTTCCACTCTGACCCTTGGTCCTATTATTCCATCTTGTAAAACTAATCAGAAGTATCTGGATGCCGAAAGAGCAACTTGGAGCACAGTTAAGAAAAAAAAAATCCTACAGCAATACATGACTCAGAAATAATGCCAGAAAAAACTGTTCAGTGGTTCTCGCAGGATTTGTCTCTGGGACAAAGGGTTCATTCATCTACCCTGTTTCCCTGAAAATAAGACCTCCCCTGATAATAAGCCCAATCGGGCTTTTGAGCGCATGCACTAAAATAAGCCTCCCCCTGAAAATAAGCCCTCCCCAAAAATATTTAAACGCAGAACTGGAAATCAGGTAAGACAGCAAGAGGAGCCCCATCTTGCTCCATGCACCCCAAAATAATATGACCTCCCCAAAAATAAGGCCAAGCGCTTATTTCTAGGTTTAAAAAAATATAAGGGTCTTATTTTCAGGGAAACATGGTAGTGAATTAAAATTTGTATCCTTGAGATTTAGATTTAGTAGAACTCTTGGATTTGAACATTTTGAATCAGCGATCACAGCAAACAGCTTCCTCCCCTCCCTTTTCCCCCTTCCATACGAGTGTTGGAGAAGGAAAAGAAGGAGGAGGCTACAGGCTTGTTGGCAACTTGTACTAATCAATATATAACATTGTCCATGGTCTTATTGTATTAGTTTACAGTATATAATGCAGTATTGATTATATCATATTGCAAAACCACATATAGCCAGGAAGATCAAAACAGAGTAGTAAAGTTGAGGGATATATGATCTGCATCCTGAGAATTTCCTTTGGTTGCAGTAGAAAAAAACACCTGCTGTTTATATGAGAAGATGGATATTGCCTGCATAATGCAATTAGCTTCTTCTACCTTTCAGGTTGCAGTCAGGACTTACTTTTAACTCTCTGGATTACAGCTACATAATGGGCATAGCAAGAATATGCTGTAGACCAGGGGTGCCAAACTCACATCATTATGGTGGTGTCACATGACATATTGGGACCCCCCCCCTCGCTAAACCAGGCATGGGTATGGCAAGCACGTGACACATCCGGCCAGCAGGCTGGGAGTTTGACAGCCCTGCTGTAGACACTTAAGATTTTAAATTTATTTTTATATTCACTATTAAGAGAATATGGAATTTTCTTCTTTTACAGATGTGCTGTATTTTTTAAAATTTATTTATTTTATTTAGTTAGTTAGTTTGTCAAACATGTACGAGATAACAGATATAAGTATAAACATGGACATGAGCACAGGTAATGAGTACAAATAAATGAGACAATGGGACAGGGACGGTAGGCATGCTGGTGCGCTTACGCAGGCCCCTTTGCAGACCTCTTAGGAATGGGGTGAGGTCCACGGTAGACAGCTTAAGGTTGAAGCTATGGGGGTTTGAGGATGTAACAATGGAGTTGAGTAGAGCATTCCAGGCATTGACCACTCTGTTGCTGTAGTCGTATTTTCTACAATTGGGTTTAGAGTGGTTTACCTTGAGTTTGTATCTATTGTTTGCCCGTGTATTATTGTGGTTGAAGCTGAAGAAGTCATTGACAAGTAGGACATTGTAGCAGACAATTTTGTGTACTATACTTAAATCAGACCATAGGCTGCATAGTTCCAGGTTGTCCAAGCCCAGAATTTCAAACCTGGTGGCATATTGTGAGCAGAGGAGTAGAGTAAAAGTGAGAAACCTCAATACTTTTAATTCAAGGCAAGAATAGTGCAAATTAGGTAGGATGTATGCTAAATAATTTCTCCCTCAAAAAGTTTTGCTTTGTGTGGCTAAAATAGTATCAAGAGATCTTACACTTGAAATCTATAACAAAAGGTACTATGGTGTTACATACACAGATCAGTCTACCTAGTGAGGCTGCACATGTACTCTTTTGCATATAAGAAGGATTGCATCTTGAGTTAAGTCAAATATTTTTTTAAATCACTTTGAGTATGTCTTGTTTAGGTGATATGGTTTTTCAACTGTTGCATAAGAGCTGCTCCTGTTGAAAAATGGAGATATTTTTCTTTCGAAGAGAAATGAAAACAATGGCATAGGAATGGTGTGAGAAATGTCAAGATGCTTTCTTTTCAAATGTACAAATTGTTTGCAATTCACATAAAAGTTTCTTTACACCCCAGATTTATTTATTTACTTGCTTGTGCTGCCTATAGTAGATTTATTTTTTAACCCTGGCAACTTGTCAAACATTCACCACTAGGTTATAATTCCTTGCAGCCAAAATATACCAATCGATGTAGAGGACAAACTCTAAGTTAAATATCTCTGCTGAGGATTAAATGTGGTTTTGAAGCTAGCATATTTTCTGTACAAAAGAAAAGGATAGAATCTTTAACAATTTTAAGCTGCCTAGAATCACCACAAAGTGAGATGGTGGAATATAAGCTAAATAAATAAATAAGGACTGAGATAGCAGAAAGGGTCAGCAAATTTCTAGATTTGCAGGAATTGAAAGAGATCATGAGATGTGGTAAGATAGAACAATGTGGGGTAGCAAATACCACCACAAGATGGATTTGCACTTGGCTAACCAACTGTGCTCAATTCTCAATGGAACTACATCTACATGGAGAGAAGCATGAAGTGGGGTACCTGAAGGTTTTGTGTTGAGGCCAGTGCTCTTCAACATCTTTATAAATAACCTAGATGAGGGGATTGAAGGGGCACCCATCAAATTTGCAAATGACACCAAGCTGGTGGGAACTGCTAATACTTTGGAAAATAAAATCAACATTCAGAAGGATCTTGACAGACTTGAGCATTGGGTCAGGGTTCCAAGTAAGCAGTGGTGAGAAAAGTAAGGTCCTGCACTTAGGCAGGAAAAACCAAATGCATAGCTATAAAATAAGTGGTACCTGGATGAACAGTAGTTGAGGAACTAGAGATAGAGATGAGGGGGGTCAACCTATTCTCCAAATCACCTGAGAGCAGGACAAGAAGCAATGGATGGAAGTCCATGAAAGAGAGATCTGACTTGAAACTAAGGAGATATTTCCTGACAGTGAAAACAATTAACCAACAGAACAGTTTACCTCCAGGAATTGTGAGTGCTCTATCACTGGAGGTTTTCAAGAAAAGATTGGACTACCATTTGCCCATGTTGGAATAAGTTTCCTGTTATGGACAGGGGGTTGGACTAGAAGATGTCCAAAGGTCTCTTGCAGCCCTAAGATTCTATGCTGTTTTTCGCAAATAAAAGCCACACTAATGCCCTTATCTCTTCCTCTGTCTCACAGAAGTAACAGAAAGCTCGGTCCCCAATGGCGATTCCCAGAGCAGTGTGGATAGTTTGCGGAAACATCTTCGTGCCGATACTTTCACACAACAGCAACTGGAAGCATTAGATCGCGTCTTTGAGCGGCCTTCTTACCCTGATGTCTTTCAGGCATCAGAGCACATCAAATCTGAGCAGGTGGGACCCATTTGGAAAAACAAACTTGATGGGAACCCTACAACTGCAACGGATAACTGTTGATTCACTTCTCTTACAAATTTTAATAATCATGCCTTTCAGGGAAACAACAGTTGAAGAGGCAAATTCTTAAAATAAATCTTAAAATGAAATTACCATTCCAAGAACTGGGGGGGGGGGGCAGCTATGGTGATTAAATTTCCATAGAGCTGATTTGTAATGTAAATGTGCTGTCTGTTGTACAAATCTTGTGCAAAAGGTTGCCCACTTTTATATGGCATACAGCATATTTTTATTTGCAACTAGCTGATAACCCAGAGTTGCCCGGGTATTTATGTATCCCAATCCTTACAGCTCTTAAAAGTATACGTATGGTATACACATTATAAAGTAAAATCATACACAAAATCACTATAAGTCTTTGGGCCCTGCCCTCTATCCATTCGGCTGCCCACGCCCACCAGTAACCACCATCCGGCACCAGCGGCACTGGGGCTGCGCTTGGGCAGCTGCCGCAGAAATCACCTGGGCCGACACCCATCTGGTGGCAACAGTCCTCCCCGTCATCCAGAATGGCCCAGTGGGTGGCATGTGGCTGCTGCGGAAAGCCTCCGGGACTGATCAGCTGGGAGGTGCAGCTGCTATATTCACCCTGAGGAGTATTAGGTGTGTCTTATCCCCACAGTATTTGTTTCCAGAGAGTAAGTCATCTATGTACCAAGTTTGGTTGAAATTGCTTGAGGCATTCCAGAGTTATGCTGGAACACGCACACACACACACACACAGAGCCATTTAGATAGATAGATAGATAGATAGATAGATAGATAGATAGATAGATAGATAGATAGATAGATAGATAGATAGATAGATTATAGCAGGTGCTGCTATAAGAGTTTTTAAAGTTTCTCATCATTCTGTAATCTTCCTGGCTGGCTTTCACAGTATCTTCATTTAGGCAGGGAGGCTGCAGATCCTTGGAGAGAGGATCGCACAATGAAAGACTCACAGAGCTCCTTAGCACTTTATCACCTAGATAAGTACTGGTAGCATTGAATTCCAGCCAAAAGCCTTTTGAATGGAGCTTGTTTTCTATCCAGTTGAATAAAAAAATCATTGAAAAAAGGTGGAAGAAATGTTTGGCTCAGCCCAGTTTTAAACCTTACAAACTTTTACAGAACACATCAACAGTTGACTCCAATCCACATCTACACAAATAACAGTATATACAGGTAGAAATGCACACGTGTACAGATTTAAACTGTTGTAGGAAAGTACACCCTCATAAGCTACTAACATTGACACAGCATCCATGTCATTATTTAAGAATTTGAAAATATACCTGATATATATATATATATATATCCATAGAAATATGCCCTTGTATTCTGTGTTTTACTGCAAATAATTATTTACAAGAGACACTACCATAGGCATGTGATTAAGTGGGTTAAATTACATTTCTACACTTACAAGACAATGTACTTCTTATTATATGGTTTCCCCATATAGATTCCACAATAGATACAGTAAATTCTACAGTTGCATAGAACTTAAAAAAATAAAAACTTTCTCAGTGATAATCTTCTCTCTCTCTGGAGCAACTTTCCCCAAAGTCAGAAGTGTCTTCTTATAAGATTGGTTATTTTATGGATATTCTTAGCTTTACATTTTGTAAGCCGCCTGAAATCATGAGACTAGACAGTGAACATATGGAAGGGAAGGAAAAGTTTGAAAATTGGTCCTTGGAAAAAAATAATAATATATATATATATATATATATATATAAATTTATATATTTATGTAGTGCTATTCAAAGAGTATTTGTATAAAATCTTATAGTAAAGGAATATTTAATACATTAATATTTAATCCTTCCTATATTCTATAATTTACCCTTTTTTAAATTTTAAAAGTTAGTTTAGAACTGCATATTATATAGTTACTATGAGTTTTGCAACTCCTAGTGTTCCTGTATATAACAGTAAACAATGTATCTAATTTATTTGAAATAAAACTTACAATAAAAGAAGAAACCAAGTTTAAACTTTGAACAGAAAGTATGCTGAAGCTGAACTGCATACAGTAGTGGCCAAAATTGTGGAAACCTTTTGGGAAAAGTGTATTTTCTAAAATTAGCTAATAACACCACTTTTTTTGGGGGG
>JANHZT010002685.1:116002-129406 GCA_032468215.1 Stegonotus admiraltiensis | reverse complement strand
GTTGGTGTGGGTTAACCCTTGGGGTGCTGGGTCAGTACAGAGGTTGACCACAGGTGGGGCATTTGTATGTGACAGAAGTGCAAGGACATAATTCACTGTGGAGGATTTCTCCCAAATTCTCAACTTTTTTGCACGAAATTCTGAAAGCAACCCTTCTTTCATCAAATTGAATAACAGAGAGAAACTTCGGGAAAAAATATCGATTGTGCCGTAATCCAGATAAAAGCTCCAAATTAAAAGACCTGAATTTCACTAGAAGAGCATTTTTGAAGATTCCACTCTGCTGTATAGTTCATGAAGCGGATCATTATTTTCAAACAAGCCGTTCTCCAAAATAGATTCGGCACAAGTACATTTCTTACAACATTCAAAGCAGATTTCTCTAATCAAGGCTGTTTGCTGCTCTTGCCATGAATCTTCTACAAAGAAGTCAAAAGAAAAACAGAGGAGCTGTAATGAGTGAGCTGAACTAGACACAGCCTGTAAAATTTTGAGCATCCTTAACAAATGTGACTTTCTAGCAGTCATTTCGACAGAAAAAAATATTCACAAATATTCTCCCTCAGGCTATAAATTAGGCCTCGTGTTCCTGAGGAGAAAGTGCAAACCAGAGGCTCCAAGACGGATGTAAACCGGGCCTTCCTTCCTAAACACAGATCAGCGATCAGCTCTTCCAATTAGTGGTTTTCCAAAATGCAGGGAATAAAATAGATAAATAGAAACAAAGTAATGAAATCTAATTCCTGTGTGACTTAAGATGGTTTGACACATTTAGATTTTCTATAATAGCAAACCCCTTCACATACTGTATACATTTTAACTATGGAGCTGTATTGTGGAAAAATCATTTTCCTTTCATTTTGTAATTTTCATGTTCAGTGCCACATGTTCTTTCCTTTTAATTATTTTCATTCTTCTTTTTCAATAGGCATATAATTAATGGAGGCGCATTCAGGCAGCTCACATTTGTTTTTCAGATGAATGCACAGACATAGTTTTAATCTCTTGGTAATTAATTTACAAAAAAGGAGAATAGTTAATTCTTCTCTTTGGACACATTACGCATTTCTTTTCCTCTTGTATTTTCATCCATCATCATTTAGATTGTGTTCTTCACCCAGAAAGATGCTGAAAGAGGCTAGCCGATCACTAAGATAGAAGAGAATATTTATAGCTCAGGGGTGAGTTGTGGAGTCCGAATGGTTCTTTTCTTGCAGACGTTTCATTACCAAGCTAGGTAACATCATCAGCACTAATAAGAGAGTAGGGGTTGCTCTCATTTTATATCCTGGTGGCTGGTCCTGTCAATGTTGGTTGGAGTGGACTTGGTGGTTCTTGATTAGGCCATTATTTACTGTTAGCTTATTTGTCTGGCTTGGTAGTTTCTTGACTGGGGTATTGTTTGCTTCCTGAATTTTAGTCTACTGTTAATCTTTGATGTTAATCCCTTCTCATCTGGATAGTGATTGCTGATCACAGTGAGAGCAATCAACCCGTGGAACAGAAGTTGCCTTCAGAAGTTGTGGGAGCTTCATCCTGGAAGCTTTCAAGAAGAGACTGGGCTGCTATCTGTCAGAAATGGTGTAGGGTCTCCTACTTGGACTAGGTGACCTACAAGTTCCTTCCAACCCTGTTAATCTGTTAAAAGGGTTTCCTTCAGGTGAAGTCCCTGCTGAGCGAGGGCGATATCTCAACAGCAGACTGGCCGTCCAATTCACCAAATTGGATTGCAAACCATGTTTTAGGGCTCAGCATTAGGTGTGCAAGGACAATTCTACTGTATTCAATAAATCATAGATAAGCAAACTGTGACTCAGTGTGTGATCAAATAATGTTCTGAATACATTTGGAAAAAGCTCCAAGAACTTATCACAGGGAATTTGCAGGATGTAACAACGTGATCAAAACAGTGTCTCTTTTTTATGGGCAGACTTTCAACTTTGTGGCTGCCATCTTGACGTTTTTGAGCACATCCTGCAAACAGACCTGACTTACCCATAAATTATCTGAAGTGGGGATCTCATCCCACACCAATTTTCCAAATCCAGCTCAGTAAAGCTTGACCATCACTTATTCCAATATCCCAATGGATGGTTGCTCAGAATAACTAGTTTGTGGTGTGCAACAATAGTGTCGGGTTAACAGTTTGACATGGGTGTCTGCAAAGGGCGGGGGGGACATGAGCAGTGAGACTGTCAAAGGACAAGACATGTGTGACAATACCATCACACAATGTATATACTTGCTCCAGATGTCAAAAGGCAAAAATATAATGGCTACAATAATAATTATTTCTAAAGTCATCACAAAGGTCATCATTTTGGCATCAATGTTGTTTGTGAGGATACTACTGCAACTTGGATACAGGAGAATAAAATACGGCAATCGGTCAGAGTAGTGTGAGTATAATACACTAAGCATCTATCCTGTTTCATCTCCCAGCCCCCAGGGTTAATTAAAGAGGTGGTATTCAGCCAGTTCAGGTAAACCGGTCCTATATCGCTGTGTTTTTGATGCTGCACACATGTGTGGACAGTGCGCGCAAGCAAATTGCCGTTTTGTTTGACGTCGCACACATGTGTGCGCACTCACATTTCCGGTGCTGGGCAAACTGGTTGCTACAGTATGGTTAATTAGGTGCCACTGTGTTAGTTTTGTTTCTCAGTGATTATATGGACAGCTGCTACCCATCTTGACCTGATTCTGGTAGGAATTCATAGGTTTTCCGAAGTCTTTTCAGTAAATCTCTTTGGTGTGTTGTCTTCTCGGTTGACTTTCTTTCCTTCTGAAGCTATTAATCTTGCAAAGGATAGTTGTTTTTTTCTTAACCCATTACCTGCTCAAATCGCATGCTGAAAGATTGTGAGTTTCTGGTTATCACCTCAAATCACCTCAATCACGTTCGCCTGATACGCCAGTTGCGGCCCTTTCTAGATCGGGACTCCCTATGCACGGTCACTCACGCGCTCGTCACTTTCCGCCTGGACTACTGTAATGCTCTCTACATGGGGCTCCCCTTGAGGAGCACCCGGAGGCTTCAGCTGGTCCAGAATGCAGCCGCGCGGGTTCTTATGGGAGCAATGAGACGCTCCCATGTAACACCACTCCTGTGCAAGCTGCACTGGTTGCCGGTTGTCTTCTGGGTGCGCTTCAAGGTGTTGGTGACCACCTTTAAAGCGCTCCAAGGCTTAGGGCCTAGTTATTTGCGAGACCGCCTTCTGCCGCCAATGGCCTCCCACAGACGGGTTCGGTCGCACAGAGAGGGCCTCCTCAGGGTGCCATCAGCATCGGCTGGCGACCCCCAGGGGGAGAGCCTTCTCTGTTGCGGCACCTGCCCTCTGGAACGACCTACCCACAGGGATACGTATGATTTCAGATCTTCGGACCTTTCGTTGGGCCCTTAAAACCCATCAGTTCCAGCTTGCTGGTCTATCCTAATCCCCATGGGGGAGTTTTTTTTTAATTTTTGTATTTGTGTTTTACTGGGGGGGGTTTAAAATTGCAGGCCAAACTATTTAATAATTTTTAATTGGGTTTTTAAATTTTGTATATGTTCTTTTTATTTTGGCTGTTCACTGCCCTGAGTCCTGTTGGAGAAGGGTGGTATAGAAATCAATCAAATAAATAAACAGATAGATAGATAGATAGATAGATAGATAGATAGATAGATAGATAAGCAGACTTTATGAAGCTGACCAGTTTTTGCCATCTATGGTACCCTTAGGAACCGCCCCCAGACTCGTAAGAAATGCTTCTTTCTTTGACTCTTTCTCATTTCCTAGGCATACAAGACCAGTGCAGATTTCAAAGAATTGAATGTACAAATCATTCAAAGATATGGAAATGGAATATATGCAAAGGATTGGCATCTCTGATCATGGAAATGGGTAGAAATGCCAAATCTATTTACTTTCATACAATATGTGGTGTCAAACACTGTGATCTAAGAAGAGGTCACATAACTTTGGTTTTCTCCGTTGTTACTAGCTAGCCCTAGATTCTCAGAATCTGGCTCAAAAGATTACTATGTGGATAATAAGGACAGATTCCTTATTATCTGTCCTTATATTTCTATGTTTAGGAGTCTGTTTGCATACCTAGGCACACTACCTGGAATTAAAATTGCCAGGAGAAATATCAACAATCTCCAATACACAGATGATGCCATTTTAATGGCAGAAAGTGAAGAGGAACTAAATATATATTAGAGCCTCTTGATGAGGGTAAAAGAGGAGAATGCAAAAGTTAACTTGAAATTTAACATAAAAAAACATAAGATCATGGTATCTGGTCTCATCACTTTTTGGCAAATAGAAGGGGAAGAAATAGAAGCAGTGACAAATTTTATTTTCTTAGGCTCCAAGATCACTGCAGATGCGACTGCAGCCATGAAATTAAAAGAGGCTTGCTCCTTGGGAGGAAAGCTATGGCAAACCTAGACAACTTATTAAAAAGCAGAGACATCACCTTGCCAACTAAGTCCGTAGAGTCAAAGCTATGGTTTTCCCAGTAGCATTGCATGGCTGTGAGACTTGGGACTTATAAGGAAGGCTGAGGGCTGAAGAACTCTTTCTTTCCAATTGAGGTATTGGACTGCAAGGAAATCAAATCAGTCAATCCAAAAGAAAGAAAGTCAACCATGACTGTTCTTTGAGAGATCCTGAAGCTGAAGCTCAAATACTTTGGCCACAAATGAGAAGAGAGGGCTCCTTGGAAAAGAGAGATGTTGGGAGAGATGTTGGGAGAGACAGAAGGCAAAAAAGGAGAAGGGAACAGCAGAGGAGGAGATGGTTAGAGAGTATCATGGATGCCGTGGGAAAGAGTTTAGACAGACCCAGTGAGACTGTGGGGCACAGGGGAGGCTGGTGTGCTGTGGTCCATGGGGGTCATAGAGACTCAGACACAACTTAGCAACTGAACAACAACGCCACTCACTACCCAAATCAGTCTGATGGGAATTTTTATATCAGAGCTGTAGTATCCCATGAAATATAAATATAATGAGATTTATGAAATTATTTCAGGAGATTGTTTCTTGAAGTATACTGTATAAATGTGGAAGGATACTGAAACAACCCCCCCCAACTGTAAATACAGAATAATTACATGTAACATTTTCAGGTTCAACATGGGAGAGATGAAGAAGGAAAGTATTTGCAGAACATAGACTGATGTAGGTGATGAAAGAAAATGTTTAGATTCATCTAGCCAGGGGGTTTCCTGTTTTAAAGGGCTCAGATTCTTTTAGATAATTTCTGAGCACAACTTCATGTTCACCGTTTAAGAGCAAGGGGAAATGCTATAAAAGATCAGAGAACCAGAATAAACTTTCATCCATTTAGTAATTGAGGATGAAATAAAGAAGAGATTATGGTATCAGTTTCAAAGGGAAGAAAAATCTAAAGAGTTGTGGCATTTGTTTGGTAATAAGAATAATACTATCAAAAAGAAAATGGATTTTTCTTTTGTTACAGGATTGTGAACAAAGAGGAATATAAGTTTATTTATATAATATATAGGCTTACTTATAATGCTTGTACCTAAACATGTACATAAGTTGGATTACTTGTTTATAGATTCTCTCCTAATGTGGTTACACATTTGGAAAGCAGTTTTGTAGAAAAAATGCTTTAGTTCTCTAACAACACAAGCTAAGGCGTCTTAAAACAAATCAGAGAGATTTCTTACAGAGATTTCTTAAGAAATGTTATTAAGTTTTGGGCTTCAGAAATGGATACTGTGGAACTGTTTGATTCTCATGTAAGTTCTTAAATATTTATAAATCCATTTGGATCCAAAATGCTTGTTCTCTATGACCTTCTTCTAGTCTTTTGAATCTTATGCAATTTTGTTGATGAAGCAATGGACTCCTCCATGAAGCTGTAACAACTGAAATAAGATGCTCCCTTTTGCTTGGGCTCTTTCATGGATCCTGTTTCATGGAGCTCCTGTCATGTCAGAGGGAAGGGAGGAATAGAGTAATTCGCAAATCTTTTCCAGAGCAGAACAGGGAGCAAATGCCTCTTGAAACTCCCCTTCAAACATGTGGGCAGAGAGACAGGACAGAGAATTTCCCTGCAGGAGAATTTCACCCAACCTTTCTTGGGATCTTGAATGGTGACTTTTTGGAAGCCTGTGAAGGAAGCAGCCTACCAGATCTAAAGGGAAGAGGCTTCTACCCAAAAGAATTTCACCTTTTCTGAGAAACATTGTAGAGAGAGCTTTCTTTCACTTCACCTTCCACAAAGCGCTCCTTTAAAGCCACCGATGCCCATCCTTTTCTAAGCAATGGAGAAGAGCAGTTTAATTTAATTGGTTTGCCCAAATGAATTTCCAGCTCGCCATGGATAACTGACCATGGCCAACTCACCACAGCCAACTTGCCATGGCCAACTCACTGTGGCACAAGAGTTACACTAATATTGAAGAAATCTATATATATATATATAAAAGTGAAAACCACTCATGCATTAATCACGAAATCTCCAGAACCATAAAGCCTACAAACTTGAAATTTGCCATGTACGTTCCTCTTGGCTTCTAGGCGGTCACTAAGACAGTATTTTTCAAAATGACCATCAGACCATTAGTATTTCCTATATTATTATTAACACGTTCTTTAACTCCCCCTCCCAACTTGAAAATAACTCTGGAGAGAATGGGATAGCATAGGACAGTGTTACATATGTAAATAGCAAGTGAAGCCAGGGATGTAGTCTTCACTCAGGTCCGGGTTTAGCTGGACATTTGCATGCCCACCACTGATTGGTGGATTCAAACGGAGGGAAATGTAAAGCATTGCCAGTGGCTGAATCGGTGGGACTGCTCCCTTTAAAAGGGAGTGCTGCCGGCTAAGCCTTTGCAGAAGTCACTTACTTAAATAAAGAGCTGAAGTTATTGTCTGTCCTCCTGCCTCTTCATTGCCTCCCACAATCTAACAGACAGGCTTCTGTGGGGCAAGCCTCATGGAGAGAAGGAGCTAGAAAGCCTGAGGGAGAGAAGGGGATAGGATAGGGGAGGATTCAAGCTGTAAGTGTTGCTTTATCAAGCCCAATCACATAGTTTTGTAGTGAAGCACGGGGATCCAGCTAGTACTTGAATAGAATCATTAAAGAAAGCATGATAAAGGAAGGACAAAATGAAATGTGAATAACAAAAATTAAAATATTTTTTAAATGATTTTAAATAATTTAATAGAATGTTTGAACTGTCCTACAGCGAGTTGTCCTGTGGTGAGTTGTCCATGGAGAGTTGTCTCATTCCGGGACCTGCAGCCAATGTCTGGCTAAGAGAAGCACCAGATTAACAGAGTTGGAAGAGACCTTGTAGCTCATCTAATCCAAACCCTTGCCCAAGCAGGAGACCCTACACCATTTCTGACAGATGGCAGTCCAGTCTCTTCTTGAAAGCTTCCAGGGATGAAGCTCCCACAACTTCTGAAGGCAACTTCTGTTCCATGGGTTGATGGTTCTCACTGTCAGAAAGTTCCTCCTTATTTCCAGGTTGAATCTCTCCTTGGTCAGTTTCCACCCATTATTCCTTGTCTGGCCTTCTTCATGACTCTTGTAAACCAACCAGTTCAATTCCGTATTCTAGCCTGCAGGCACAACCAGAGGAGCTGCTCTGGTCAGGATCTCGTTAAACCTTTCTCTTGCTGTCTTTTCAGCTGCAGCCCCTTTCTCTCCCCTTTGGGGAAGGGGGGGAATCAGAAATTGGAACAATTTGAGCAGCTTTTTTAAAAAAACTTTCTAAGCTCTTGATTTGACAATGCTTTCTAAATATTTTTGGATGGTTTCAGCCCCACATGGCATTCACAGCAACTTGTTCTAAATTGCTAGAGATTAACTGTCTCCTATCTGTCAATTTATTTGAAGAAAAAAAGAATTAATAGCCTTCCTGCTTTTCAAAGTAAGAGGATCAAGCTTGAACCTACTCTTGCAAAAAACAAAAAAAAGTATACAAAAAAGGTGTGGTCAAGTTCTGAGGCTCCAGAAGGGTCTCTTCCCCCCAGAACCAGGTGTGTCGTAAGGCAAAAGGAAGAAGGAAAGGGAGGAAACGAATTTGGGTGATGGAGATCAGATTTAATATGCTTCAAATCATTGATTCCACTTGGATGTCAATTCAATTTGATGATTTAAACTGATTCAGAAAATTGGGCCCACCGGATTTAATTCAATCTTCCAAATCAGTTTGGAAAAGGCCTGCAGTTCAGCCCAAGAATCCAATCACATGGAATCTGGGAACTTAGATGAAAATGTTCAGATGTTAGGCTCAGCTCCAGCAACGGCTTTGCATTTCATTGCGCTGAGTCCACGGTGGCTTTACAGGCAAACCAGAATTGTAGAGCGGTGGAAGAAATGAGCATCCTTGATTACTTCCAGGAATTTCAAAGGCTTTGTGTTCATGCTAAAATATGCAGCCATCCAAGAGAAGAACCATGTCTTTACTTCGCTGCAAATGCTTACCTCCCCTCGCCCTTTTTTTTTTAAAGCGGGGAGAGAAAAACAAGCCAGTAATTTACATAGGCTGGTGTTATCCTGGGGAAAGCCAGAGGCAAATCTCTCCTTTACCGGATGGAGTTCTCAGCTATTGATCCATCAACATAAGCAGGGATATTATTTAATTTTATAAAATACTGGGTTCTAGAAAATATTCTATCATTCTGTGCCAGGACAAAGGGAGAGAACAAATTAGAAACAGCACAAGCAAAGAAATGTTCTTTTTACAAAAATCAGTTCTGCATTAGAAACATCTCCTACCTCTCCCTCCTCACAAAAGGGGGATGATTTCAAAACTGCATCCCAAAAAAACCATGAATAATCAGTAAAGGTAGTCCTCAACTTACGACCACAACTGAGCTCACAGTGTTGCTAAGTGGGGGTACATCACCCAAGTGGTTATGGCTGTGATATTTTTTCTTTACTTGATCCAGTTGCGAGAGCCAGGATAGAGGGAAGAATGTTTATTTAGTTAGGTGTATTCCTATTCAGTTATATAGCCAGTTAAATCCAGTTCTTCTGTCAACTAAGGAAGCAAACAGCATCCCCTCCATTTTCTGTACATAACTCTATTTAATCAAGTTGAGTGTCAACGATCAGCACAAAGTTACTCAAAGAGCTTTTATCCCTGGTAACGGAAACTCCCAATCTGAATCCAGTACTTTAACCATTACACGACCTCGACTCCCTTAAAGGAAGCAATGCCTAGACCAGTGATGGTAAACCTTTTTCGCATCAAGTGTTGAAAAGGTTGCAGGGAAACGCCATGCGCACGCTCATCAGGGCCACGCTCCGGAAAAGCCAAACTTCCGGGTTCTAGCACACATGTGCACCCAACTATCAGCTGGCCAGTGTACATGTGCACGCTGGTTTTTGGCACTACCGCGCATGCGAAGGACAGCTGATTGTCACACGCGCATGTGGGCCAGAAACCCGAAAGACAAACAGGCAAGGCTGCGCATGCCAGGCAACATGGCTTTGCATGCCACTTTGAGCACATGTGCCAAAGGTTCACCATCACGGGCCTAGAGCTAAAATAATAGAATAACCTGAATTGATTTCCCCAGTTTCAACCCACTAATTTGGCACTGACCCTTTTGCAATGGAAACCCTCCAATATCTAATTTAGCTCCAAGTTATGCTGGGTAAATATATTGTCCTGGCTTTTCTTCTACCACTTTCATTCAATTTTCAAGAGACTTTACTTTTTCAGTTCCTTTTGCAGAAGAAGTTTCTGCAGTCACAAGGTAGCCAAGGGTCTGTGTGAAGGCCCCGTCTTCCATTGTATCTTTCTGGAGCGCTGCATCCTCCCTGGCTTCCCAAACTTCCTTTGAACCCCAAGGGAAGAGCTCGGGTCAGGCCTCCTCCCTGGTCTTCTGGAGAGGATCACACCAGCTCTTCTGTAGCTCCAAAGGATAGAAATAAGAAAGACCACCGCTCTGCCAGTCTGTCTTGGATTCTCCTGCATTGGCCGGGCTGCCATTGAATCGAAGGCTCTTCATCTTGGTGTGAGACCAAAAGGTAACCTCCTCCTGGGCAGGTCTATTCAGGCATTGTTGTTCTCAGCAGTCCCAACTTGGTCAGTTACAAAAGAAAGATTCTGGAAGCCATTACACACTTTACTAAAGCCAAGTGGTTTCAGTGCAGCAAAAGTGGATCTGAACTTTCATGCCCAAAGCATCTGGTTAACTTGTCCCTTCTCCCCACCTTTCCCCTGGTTATCTCCAGCTTGTCCAATTACTGTCATAGTTCCGAGCAATGAACCCAATTCAATCAGGACTTGGAAGCTCCATTCAGGCTTGAAAGACCTTTTACTGAATACATCGTATCGATACTTAGAAAGCTGAAGCTAGCTCTGAGTTATTTCCCGTGCTTCAGAGTAATAAAAAGAATAGAAACTTCCCACCCTGCTCAGGTGTCCTGGGTCACATTAACCAATCAATCCAGTAGTAGCTTTCCCCTCGGTCTCAGCAGATGTTCGTTGCCGTGACCTTGGTTCTCACACTGCTTCTGGCTGATGTTTTGTCTAGCGGATTAGGGCACCACATGTGTCCTCCTGATGCAAAAGCAGATTTACAAGTGTGTCTGCCCTTTGCTTCCCCCAAATATATAGGGCTCCTGCTTTACATGCTGGACGCCGGAAAAATGGGGATCAGTGACAGCACAACACTCTCACTTCCCCACTGCAAAGAGCAACCCAGGATCCAAAGGGGAATTTCTTGAGGGAGATCACCCCAAAATATAGCCACTTCCTTAAAATGTATCAGGGCTCCGTTGTAAGGCAAAAGGGAAATAATTTCAGAATAAATATGATGTATAACTGTTAGAGGTTCATATTTCTTTGTTTATGGTCTGGTGGCAAATAAAATAGAATCTTTCCTTTTTGCTTTCCCCTACTGGAAAAAAGAAATGAAAAGGGAACAAAAACAATGTAAGTGCCAGATTCTCCCCCCCCACCACCACCACAAAGAGTTATCTCTGCAATAACAAGGATCAACTTTTCTGCCATACTGACACCAATATGAAGCCCTTCCCTTGGGAGGAAACTGATGAAGCTTTGCGGATTTCACTTCTGCTCGTAATCTTGGGTTATGAGCTAAGCGAAAGGACCAGGGATGTGCAGAGAGAGATGCCCACAGACTTTCTCCTCAGCCCAAGGGCTACTGTTTCATGGAAAACTTTGCACAAAGTCAAAGTGCAAAGTCAGTAAGAAAAATGTTCTGGGTGAACATCACACGCCAGGAGTGTCTGTAAAGAAGAGTTTCTAAATTCAAGATGGCAGTCACAGCCATGTGATTATGTGTTCAATAATGAACCTGGCTTAAGCTATCTTTTGCTGCTTCAGACTTTCCATGAACTCTGAGAAGGGAAAGTAGAAAGACCGGCTATCAGTCAAAACAAAAAGTTTTCTTGTGGGAACCAAGGTCATCCCAACAGGTGGCAGTTGAAGGAGGAGAGGAGTGACCAAGCAGCCTGCCAGCTACTTTCATTGGACAATGTGATCGGGGACATATGGGGAAGGAATTATTTGCTCTTTTAATTAGAGGAAAAAACCGTGGGAACTTTTAGAGTTGGTTTTCATTAGCTGTGCCAATATGATGTATCCAATAAACATGTTCTTTGAGGAATCTACCTGCCTCGGCGTTCTGCTTTTGGCAGATGCGTTACTCGGAACACTGACATATATAGCGTTACTCGGAACGCTGACATATATAGCCTCACTGTTTGGTTATGCTCAAACCAAAGTATGATGGCTTCACCCAAGATGCTAAGATGCTGAATTCCCACAACATGTTAAACCCACAAAGTCCCCAAGCCCCATGTTGCCCTAGTTTCATGTGTTGGATGTGTGCGATTGATGACAGCAGACTGTATTATGGCATGTTTCTAGTTTATTCTCCATACATTTCCATTTGGGGATAATATTAAATTTGGAGTGGCATGACTTAGTCACCAGTCTCTGACTAATGGACCTTCGGCTGGATGAAAATAGCTCTCTTAGATCATACCAAACACCCTTTCTGATTATGCAAAAATCAGTGTATCAGTTTCCTTTTTAAGCACACTTACACGCCTCCATTTGTCACAGGAAGAGCAGCTGAGCAATGCTGCAGACAATCTGCTCCCCATCTCCATCTCAGGGCCACGCCAGGATCTGGTCGGGAGGCAGGGAAGAGACAGAATGGGCAGAGTAGTGTTGCCAAGGGGCAACCTAGCAAGCACATGGAAAGAAGGAGGAAAAGACCCTGAAGTTATTTTAGTGCTTTCACAGGAACAATACCTGCTTCGGGTCTAGGACCTTCAGGCTCCTACCTTTGGCTGTGCCTCCTTCTCTTCCAGCCTTCCGCCTCTGCCCACTTACAGCTAACTTTCCTCCTCCGCTGATCCTCCCCCAGCCGTTTGTCCTGGCCAGTGGGCCTCCGCCCCTCCCCCTCCAGCCTGGCCCATTCACTGAGACACCGTTTGTCCCAGCCTGGTCCTTTGGCCACACAGGACAGTTAGCCGCCAGCTGCTTCACACGGGGGTGAAGCTGTAAGAGCAATTTTCTGCTATTTCATGGATCTGCAGTTGCCCAGCTCTGCAAAGAGAAATAAGGTTTTTCACCCTTACATGTGCAGGGTTCTAGGTATTTATTTCAATCAGGAAATGCAATGAGTTAAGAGCCTTTTTCTGGCCAGGGTGCCTCGAAATGCCAAGCGAATCCAAAGTAAGGTGAGTTATTTTGACACCAAAGGCCAATTTTCTTCATCTCTTTCATATTCATGTATAACTCACCCATCTTGCATTAAAATACTAGAAGGCACATTCAGTTAATCCTTCGCTTTTCACAAGACTGAAAACCAATCCCAGGTGAGCTCCTGCCTCCCTTTGTCTCATGCTATGGCAGACTCAGAAGAGGAACTGAATGTTTTTCATCCTCAATCTAATAACCATTTAATATTGCATGACACACTTTTATCCATCCAGTCCATAAATCCCATTTATTTCATTTATTTATTTGTCAGATTTATATGCTGCCCTTCTCCCATAGGACTCGGGGCGGCTCACAACAATAAAAGAAACCCGTTAATAGAAAATTAAGAAAGTTAAAACCAATTTAAAATCCCCAAAAACCCCAAGTTAAAAATCCACGGCAGATCAGGGAAGTTGCTGAAAGAGCCATGTCTTTAGGTCGGCACAGAAGGCGTGGAGGTCGGGGGCCATCCGGAGCCCGGCGGGCAACCCATTCCAGAGGGTCGGTGCGAACACAGAGAATGCCCTCATCCTGGGGACCGCCAGCCGACACTGTCTGGCCGAGGGGATCCAGAGGAGGGCAGCCCTATGTGAGTGCACTGGGCGGTGGGAGGCCGGTAGGAGGTGATCCTGCAAATACCCTGGGCCCATGCCATGAAGGGCTTTATAGGTG
>JANHZT010002685.1:26904-37789 GCA_032468215.1 Stegonotus admiraltiensis | reverse complement strand
AAAGAGGTCAAAGAAGTGACATTGACTTGGCCACGCCCACCTGACCACAAAGCCACGCCCACCCAGTCACCTTACCAAGCCACGCCCACTAATTAAGCCACACCCACAGAACCGGTAGCGAAAATTTTTAGATTTCACCCCTGGTCCTAAGCCACCTCTTTCAGCACTAACTTCAGTCTCCTAATGAATGGTCGCTGGACAAGGATTACCTGTAGGTTAACAGCCACAACTGCAGCATTTATGGGGAAACCCCCACATTACTGTTTGTTGAAAGTCTGCCACCTTCTCTTCATGCATTCAGCAAGATGGAACACAGTACAGTATTTTTGAAGAAAATTAGCCCTTTCTTATGTCGCATTTTAACATTACCCTTTCTCTTTTGCCTGCTTGCAAAGAAATAGCAAAGCTCGTTCAGCCTTCTCCATTTTGGCATATGAAGTTAAATCTACCAAAAGTATTTTATCTGCCTTTCTATCTTGGGATAAATAAGAATGATGTCATACTTTTTTTGAAAAATCAAAAGATAGAGAAATTTGTAACCATTTTAAAAGGCAGCAAATTTCTGAATAAAGCTTTCAAAATAAAACATCAGAAATAGCTGCTTTACACAAGAATTGCCTGAGACCATTTATAGAAGTGAGAAAATCAGTCTTTGCAGGAGACCTTTATAGCAGTGGGGATCAAGTCAGTTTGTACAGAAATTCCAGAGACCACCTACATCTAATGAATAAAAAAAAAACCTTTTGAGACATGCATTCCAAGAATTTTGAAAGGTGCATCTCAGTTATCAATTTGGTATACTTAATGGCTCCTCCAGCTATAAACACTGTCAGAAATGTGTCTGTTCAATATCATTTTGATTCAAAGCTGGCATAAAGCAGTCATTCGGGATGTCAAATTACCACTGATCTAAAAAATGGCAAAGGAAGGTTTGTTAAATATGCCAGGTTTTCAGATGAATCCAGGGAATTAATTTAAAAAGAAATAACAAAAACTTCCAGTCAATATTTCTTGGAGCCTTCTCAAACAGATATAAAGTTCATTAATTCCTTGCAAAATGTGGCTGAAAAAGCTGAGCAGAGGAAGTGAGAGTCCAAAAGGCCTAACAGGCAAGTCAAAGCAGGATCTAAAAACACACCTACTTTTAATCAAAATTAGGCACGTATTTTATATTTTATATCTTTTTCCACAAAAGAATTTTTTCTCTAAAGGTGTACATAACAACCCATTAAAAATGCCATCCTGGATAAGAAATGGTAGATGTAACAACCTTATTATAGGATATGGATTGCCAAGAATAGCAAAGCAATGAAGAACCAGCCTCCCCAACTATTCGGTTGGTCTCAATTATTAATCCTTTTCCCACCATTGATGGCTCCTGTCTATTTGTCATGACTTCCTGCTGTGGGAGAAAGAGTCCACCAAGCAAGGAAAACTCCATCTCAGAAACTACCAGCATGCAAAACGGTGGACAATAAAGGCCCCAGCTACCTCCAGGTTTAGGATTGCCCCAAGCCCTCGTCCCAGGGAGGTGAACCTGCTCTCTCTGATCTAGGCAGGCGTCTCGTTCTGTTTGGCCATCCTAAGTAGCAACTAGGAGGACCCCCAAGAAGAGAAAGAGAAGGTGAAGCAAGAGCAACCACCCACCCTTCCCCCTCCAGGTCCCTTTTGCTGTTACTGGAAAATGAGGAAAATGTTTTGATACCAACACTCCCAACTCTCCCCCGTTTTAATGCTCTATAACAGAGATGGGGAATGATGACCCCTTTATGACTTGTGGACTTCAACTGATAAAATCCCTGAGCCAGCACGGGCCAACTCTCCAACTGGATAACAGATTAACAGAGATGGAAGGGACCATGTAGGTCATTTAGTCCAACCCCCTGCCCAAGAAGGAGACCCTACACCATTTCTGACAGATGGCAGTCCAGTCTCTTCTTGAAAGCCTCCAGTGATGAAGCTCCCACAACTTCCGAAGGCAACTTCTGTTCCACTGGTTGATTGCTCTGTCAGAAAATTTCTCCGTATTTTTATTGCTTTGGGAAACAGGTTGACCCCCTCCTCCTCTCTGTGGCAGCCCCTCAAATACTGGAAGGCTGCTCTCATGTCTCCCATGGTCCTTCTCTTCCCTAGAGTATCCCTGCCCAGTTCCTGCAACTGTTCTTCGTATGTTTTAGCCTCCAGTCCCCTAATCATCTTGGCTGCTCTTCTCAGCACTCTTTCCAGAGTCTCAACATCATGGAGACTGCAATACAATGTGCTTTGTTTCATCCAAAGCTTAATATGGGCGAAAAAAATCTTCCCTGGCACAAGCCTTATTCATCTGAAGATGCACCAACTACCAGCAGATGACTAATTTTCACACGTTCATTATTTCACTCAATTAGAACTGCACTGATCAGGTAGCGGTGTTTCATGCCTCACTGTCAAGTTTAGCAGGAGGTGTGAAAACCTCCGCTTTGGCCATGACTAATTTCTGAAATCCACCCTCATGGGCTGCTTAACACCCACCCTGCCAGCAGCCAAACCAGACAAAATGCAGAGGGAAAAAAACCCCTTGATTTCATACAACCCAGGAGAACTTGTATGCGTGCATTACCTTTGCCCTTGTATATAGGCAGTCCCTGACTTACAATTCGATCAATCAATTCCGTTTATGACAGTCATAGACCAGCGACCAGAACAAATTAAAACACTAGGTAGATATACAATTAAATGGGTTCAATCCTAGGTAGAGGCATATATTTCTCTCTGGGCACAATATCTGCTGAAGAAAATTCTGCATTGGCGATAGGAAGGGCATCTGGCCAGTAAACACTCAGCTCCAATCAGTTGCCCAGACTCCATCCCACAAGGGATTATGGGGTCATTAAAAGGAGATGAGTAAATATACAGTTAAAAATTCTAGTATAAAATAAATAACAGCTAAAATCTAGGATAAAATCCAGTCTGTCAATTACAGATGGTCTAACTATACTAAAATTACAATCCATAAACTGTGGGGCCCGTAGTCCGTTTAATACTAAAAGGGGAAGGAATGAGCAGTTCCTTTTTCGTTTGCCACATTTGTTGTGTAAAAGAGCTATGGTGGGTTTGACACACGTTTCTGATGAATCCCCAGGACTGCTGTGCAGAATTTAGCCACCTGCGCTGTAGTTATGGACTGTTCGTCGTTAAGCAGCCACTGGAGATAAGCAGGCTCAGAATGGCCAGGATACCTAGCAGTTATGGGAAGGATATGAGTTTTTCCAAATCTCTCTGTAAAAGGAACATCGAAGGAATACGTGACCCATGGTCTCCACCTCTCCTGAGACACAGGAACATTTTGGCTGCTTGGCAACTGACCTGCTTTATGGCCTTTTACAGCATCCCATGGTCACATCACTGCAATTTATGGGGTTCTTTGCTGGAAACAGGTGTTTATTTCTGGTTTCGGAATGACCGGCATGATTTCCTGGAAATACTATTGTTAAGTCATGCTGGTCATTAAGGAGAGCTCACCATACCCCATGATATGACCTTTTCTGTGTGCTAGTTAAGTGAATGCAGCCATCGTAAAATGAATATTGTGCTTGTTCAGTGAATCCATTGTCCTCAATGGATGTTTTTGGTCAGAAACCAGGAAAAAAACACCAGTTTCCGGCAAAGAACACCATAAATCGCAGTGATGTGCTGTAAAAGGCCATAAAGAAGGTCAGTTGCCAAGCAGCCAAAATGCGATCAGGGAACCATGGAAGGGGCATCAGAAATTGTGAATTCAAGTCATTAGTGGTCCTGGGGAAGTCCATTATAACTCCAAATGGTCACTAAGTGACTGGCCGTAATTTTAAGGGCTACCTGTTGCTCAGGCATTTCCTCATTTGTGAATTATTATAATAAAATATCCATTTACTATTCCTACTTTGATGTTATTTTAGACGCAGTGACAAACAATGCTTTTCTCTAGAGCGCTGCTGGCTGGGGGATTCTGGGAGTTGAAGTCCACCCATCTTCAAGCTACCAAGGTTGAGAAACACTGCTCTAGAGCTACAAACTTTTTGAAGGGACTGAGAATAAATATAAACTAGCAGCGGGGTGGAAACTGTCAGAAGTCTGGGTCAGGACATAGTCCAGAAAGTGCAAGAAAGAGCTGTCAGCATTCCTTTTGCAAAAAATTCTCCTTAATTTTCCGTTTTACAGATTAAATGTTGATTATTTCATAGCTTTGCATGACATGCTCTTCCATTATTTGACAATGAGAGGTGAGAGCTATTAGCACTCAATTATTGATAAGCAGTAATACAGAGGGTTTGGGCCCAGCTCAGTGTGGCACTAGACAACTTTGGGATAAACGCAAGGCCAAAGGTTAGCAAGGGAGAGCTTTCAAGTTGATGCCAAGAAATTACATAAAGTGGCCATGAAAGCACCAAGTGCCGAGCTCAATGAAAGACACATTGCTTTTTAGCCTATTCGACAACTGATAGGTCTCTTTGATGTTGTACCTGATATAATACAATAGTATTTGGTAACTGTCATTATCCCTAATTAACATGAAACAGAAATAGCTACTATTCATTTTTGTTTGCAACTACACGAATCAACAGTTTCACTAGTCTGAAATACCTTTTTCCATCTAGTGCACTTCAAATGTATTGAGCTACAAAATCCCTAATCCTGCAGCAAACACATCAATATTGATAAAAGATAGGAATGGAAGGCTATTTGCTGGTATTCTGTTTTTTCCATTTTTTATATTTTCTTTTCTGTCCCTCACTTAATCAAAGAATTCTTCATGCAACTATGCTGGTTTCATCTGGGTCTCTTGTTTTTCTTTCTCTGCAGTATTGTGTTAGACTGGGTTTTTATAATCTCATTTTTCAGTGTTTCCCAAGCATCTTGAGATAGCAGATCATAGAAGCCAATGTCCAACATAGCTGAATATGAACAAGTTAGGGAAGTAAAACATGAAGCTTTAAATCCTATGATTAAAATCACAATCCTGTAAGCATTCAGATTTTGAATTAGAGTGTTAATAATAAAACTGGAATGTCAATATAGGGAACCTTGCAAATTTCCATTTTTTTCCTGTAAAGAATAGCTTTGATTTTAGGTCCCCAACTTCTCTCAGAATAATCTTTTTATTTAAAATACGAAGAATTCTCCCCAATTTCAAAACACTGATTAAATTAAATGTGATGTGATTTGCTGCAGACACCAACATGGTGTGGCTTGTCTCTGCTGCAACCCATTTAATTGGAAAGAGATCAATTGTCTTAGTTTTACTTCAAAATCTGGAGGTCGAGTTTTCAACACATACTGATCCTTCTGTCTTTCTTATAGCTTAAAGAATGGTTTCCTTTGAGTGATTTGTTGAATGAAGTAAAATTGACCGGACTCACACTCAACCATAAATAATAAACCATGGTTTCTAAACCTCGAAAGTTGAGTTCACCTCATACTAAATCAGTACCACATCAACCACCATCAACAGTGCAAAACAGCAACTTTTGAAAAAGCCAGCCTTTGAAGCAAGGTCTTCCCCTGCTTTCTCCAGTGGTGCCTAAAATATGAATTTGGTCTTCCCCAGAATTGTCCAACCTGAAAACGGGCACTCTCCTTCACTTCCTCTTATATTACTTGGCATCTTTGCCAGGCTTGGATTTAGACATGAATGCCATTAAGAGCCTGATCTGAGCAGAAAGATGATTTAGATGTTTTATAAATCAGTAATAGTGAATTCCAAAGCTCCAGGTAAGACCAGGTTATTATGGGATGAGCCGTGTGTAAGAACAGGCTATTCATGTGGCAATTCCTGGGGACTATTGTCCTAAGGGTGGCATGTCAAGCACAAATGCTGGCTATCCTTGGCATGAAGAATACCAAAGGACGGGGAAAATGGTGAGCCAGGGTGCCTCAGAGCCATCTTGCTGGCCGATTCTTCCTCCTTCTCATCTCCCTCTTCTCTCTTGCTTTCTTCCAACTGCATTCTTTTCCACAGCTAATTTAATCCTGACATTTCCAGAACTGAAGAAAATAAATAAGATGCAGTTCACATTTCACCATGACTGAGGATGGTTGGGTGAATCCTTGGCTGTTATAACATCTTAAATGAAAAACTTTTAGGGAGAAGTGAAGTGGTTTTATATAGCTTTCCCCTCTGGCTTTCCAATAGCCTGGAAGGCCAGCCTCTTCGTAGATTTGTAGTGTGCAACCCCCTTCCCCACACCCCTGCAAACATTCATAATCTAGTTTAAAAGATTTATCAGCAAGACGCAACCCATTTGCATTGCTTACACCCACTCATTCTTTTCCTTAATTGCATTTACTTGCCTTAATGATCAACCCTTAATGATAAAGGTGGCTAGCCACCGAGTAGCAGGATGGTCTCTGAATGGATGTGGCTGAGCAGGAGCGCAAGCGAAGCAACAGGAACAAAAAGAATGATTATTAAAAGCACCGAAGTCTGCATCTTTCCTTTTATTCTTCCAGGGGAATGTTTACCCCCATCAAAATCACTGTTTTTGAAGCTCCACCAAGCAATCCACAAGTTGCTCCGGACTTCCATGGTTTCAGGCCCTTCCCTGCACAGAGCCCTGCTTCCTTTTGTCCAGAAATCACTAAACTGGAACTCTGTTTATTTAACGACGCTTCCTCCACTAGTTCACTATAAATGCTTTTTATACACATGCAGGAACATTAAAAAATAAGGTTACTCTTAATTGTGAGATGAAAAGCTCTGGCGCTGTGTGTCTATTATGTTTCCTCCTCAAAGTAAGTCGGGGTTGGGTGGGGGTGGGAAGAGAGAGCGTGTAGCCAGGTAAATATTGTGAACCTATCTCGGAATTCTCCCTTCTGATGCAGCTTCATCCTCTTTTGTGACATTTGGCAGAAAAAAAGGTAGCCTCTTCAAATCAAGCTCAGGGCCTTCTAACAACCGCGGAAGCTCTTCTTGGTTTCCTTGGCAGCCGAGTGAGAATCGCTTGCACTGCCTTCTTCTGGGCTGCTTTCTGACCTCCCAGTCTGGTCTGTAGCCCTTCCGCCCAAATACCAATTAGCCCAGACTCTGCTTAGCTTGTGGTTCAAATTCGGTCAGGGATACAGTCTCAGGTGCTGCCCTCAGGCCGGACTCTTGAGCCTGGCTCAAACCCTAGCAACACACCAACACATCTTTCTGGCCAAAAGGATCCCCTACGTCCAGCTACGCTTCTGCGGACAAACTCTTCTGCATAAGGGTGGAAGCGGAGTCCAATGCAGATTTTACTTCCACGCTTCAACCCTGAATATTGTTTCTGCTGGCTGTGAGGGGAGGGTGACATGCTGAAGTCCAGTAATATCCAGAGGCTACCAGAGATGGGAAGGATAAACCAAGCAATTTTTAAAATTCGGAATCACAAAGATTTCTCTGAAGATACCATCCAGGGTGGTGGGCTAGGGGGAGGGTAGAGCTGTGTTTTATCAGCTTGGCTGAAGAGCAGCTAACACGGAGCTCCACTCTAAAATCAGGAATCCGTCAGCACCTTTTGTGACTAACAGAATTTATTAAAAAGTATGAGCTTCTGTGCAGATTCGTGCCTTCTAATAGAATTTGCTAGTCAGAAGTGACACAGAGCCCTCCTGATTGGTAGTCCAGGAGACCTACTATGGACTAAACGGCTCTTCTCTATGTAAACTTCAAGCTGATCGTCACAATTAAAAAACATGAAAAAAATATTTTTCCTTCTTCCCTTTTCAAGTCTTTTCTTTTCATGCTTTCATGCTCACCCAACACAAGCCTGTCTTTTCTGCCTTTACTGTTTAATGTTCAAGAAATGTTATAAGTGGATGAAGATAACAAAAAGAAGGAAGAGGAAGACAGGGGAAGGTATTTAAAAGTAAAAAAATCCTCCTTAACAGCAAATTATCTTGCAAGTGTTTAGTTTTCTTACTAGAACTCAAATGATAAGCATATATGATTATCTCTCAGGTTATCCCAATACAGAATTCTTATTAATTTCCAAAGAACTTATATACTGTAACAGCCAATATAGAATTTTACACAACACTCACTTTCTTCAACAATCAATAAAAGGAAAGAAAAGAAGCTAAGGCAAAATCAGAATTCACATTTCACTTACAGCTCTGGAATTTATAAATAAATCATCTCCACAGGCTGATTGATGTCCCCCCATAAATAATTAATCTCTGACCTTCCATTATGGAGCTGTCTAAATTTTTCACCCTGGGAACAAGCGTACAATAAATTTTCAGATGCCAGAAAGAGAGGACAAAACAGGGCATGATAATATTCATTTATACATTTGTCATAAGTTTTCACTAGATTAGATTTTATTCAGCATTATTGGCTTGGTATTGGTTAGGCATCATGGAGGGTTATATATCCAAAATATACCTTCCTCCCCCACTAATGCCTGTGGTTGGTTGTGAAAGAATCAAAATTTCAGAGGATCGTGGCTAGAATAATGGAAGATCCACACATGTACACATATATAGGATGTGAAAGACCCCACTTATGAGCCCCATGGCAGACTCTTCCCCCTTTCCTGATCAAGTGTTGGCCAAGTTAACTGGGAAAGCCATGCATTCAAAAGAGCTTGTTCTCCAATACGGAGAGGCTTTTCAAGGCCTCCACCTTGGACAAAGAGCAAATCCCCAGGCATGAAGGGAATTTGATGAGGCAGAAATCAATTCCCAAGAGTGGAAGGATTTGGGCAGGGTTGTTCCAATCTAGGAAGATTCCTTAGTTGTCAGTGGTTCTTCCAATTGGATCCAAGGCCTGGCGGGGTAGTGCAAAACAGCCCTCTGAGACTGGGATAAAGAATGGAATCCAGGGCTCTGGTCTCCCACATATGGAGAGAAGATCAATCAATCAGAATACAAAGGGAACTTGGAGGTCTTCTAGTCCACCCCACTGCTCAAGCAGGAGAACCTATACCATTCCAGACAAGTGGCTGTCCTGTCTCTTCTTAAAAGCCTCCAGTGATGGAGTGTCCACAATTTCTGAAGGCAAGCTCTTCCACTAGTTAATTGTCCTCTCTGTTAGGAAGTTTCTCCTTAATTCCAGGTTGCTTCTCTCCTTGATCAGTTTCCATCCATTGTTTCTTGTCCTGCCTTCTGGTGCTTTGGAAAATAAATTGACTCCCTCTTATTTGTGGCAGCCCCTCAAATATTGGAATACTGCTATCATGTCACCCCTAGTCCTTCTTTTCTCTAGACTAGCCTTACTCACTTTCTGCAACCGTTCATATTTTTATCTCCAGGCCCTTAATCATCTTAGTTGCTCTTCTTTGTACTTTTTCCAAAGTCTCAACATCTTTTTTGTAATATGGTGACCAAAACTGGATGCTGTTATTCCATGTGTGGTCTTACTAAGGCTTTGTATAATGGTATTAATACTTCACGTAATTGTGATTCTATGCCTCCATTTATACAACTAAGGATTTTATTAGCTTTTTTGGCTACTGCTATATACCACTGGCTCATATTTAAGTGATTGTCCACTTGGACCCCAAGACCCCTCTCACAGTTACTGTTTTTGAGCTAGGTCTCGCCTAATCTGTGTTCATAGTCATTCTTTTTCAGTATCCTTCAAGGTGGAGCCTAATTCTGCTACATCCTCCTGCAGTCATCCTGCTGTAATGGCAGTGGGAACGGCACATTTCCTAGGGATGCTCTCCGCTGAGTGCCAACATGAGCCCCACATCAGATTTAGAATCCCTGCATCCAGAATGATGCTCAGCACTCATTGAGAAACACAAGAGCTTCTCTGAGAAGAAGGGATTGCAATTGCTTGGTAACAACAATGAAACATCTTCATTTCACTGGGACCTTCTTCTCTTCTTCTCCTCTTCAAACTCTGGGCAAATCTCTCCAGAAATATTTTCTTCCTCCCTGACCCAAAGAGCCTGCTGTTCTGAGGCATTTTTTTTTAAAAAGGGGGGGAAGCCAAACTGTCAAACAGAACAGTTGCTAGAGGTATCTGCACAGTTGTTGACTGACCCTGAACACCATTAAAAATTGCCTCAGATATTCCAGTAACTGGGGCCCAATATGTGCCAGAGTAACTCCACCAGTCTCTCTCAAATTAAATGTCGAAATAAATTTGTGTTTAGGAGGAGATTCTCGGTTAGCCGGCTCAGTCTATCTGTCGCTATCCGGCAGGTACAAATCACAAATTTTAGAGACCCACGTAATTACATGGCACCAACTCTGCCACCCTGCATATAGCTGTATTTTCTCTTCCTGAGAAAAAGACATGGAATGGAAAGCAAGTGGGAAGGGAGTCATATTGTAGCCCTGAGCTGCCCCGAATCACAAAGTTCCAGGAACTCTTTCCAAGCCCTTTACAGTGATGGCCATAGAAAGCACCTGTCTTTTCTGTGGCGTCATCAAGCAATATGCTTTATTCATTTATTTATTTTGCAATTTATTATGGCCACTTATTCCACAAGACTCTGGATGGCATACTGCAGTGGTCCACAAACTTTCCAGCTTGGCGGACTGGTGGGGCGGGGGGAGGAAATTGTTCCATGCGAATCACAGGCATGAGTGACAGGCATGCGCAGCTCCATTTGCACGAGTGGTAGGCACTCGCACGCCTGCGTGAAGCTCCATTTGCGTGAGCAGCAGGCACGCCTGCCACTAGCACAAATGGAGCTTCACGCACGCCTGCAAGTGCCCACCGCTCGGACAAATGGAGCTGCCTACGTGCACGTGCTCACCCATCACTCATGTGGCCCAGTTCTGAATGGATCATGGCCCAGTACAGGGCTGAGGCCCAGGGGTTGTGGACCCCTGCCTTGTAGTATCAAAATACACAATTTTTAATTAAAAAAGAAAAAAGAAGCAAGACATAGCAGCCCTGACAAAAACCAACCATACTGATACAAACACAAGGCTCCCGCGGCGG
>JANHZT010002677.1:96606-107985 GCA_032468215.1 Stegonotus admiraltiensis | reverse complement strand
AGTAATTGCAGGCAGCTGGATGTTAAGTACTGCCCTTAGTAGGAGGCATTAGTCTCCTACGCCACTCAGGCTCTTTATGACTTATGACTCATTGTGGTCATAAGTTGAAGTCTACCTGTAATTTATTGCAAGAGATCTTAAGGAGTGTGTGAGTTTGTGCGAACTTATACCCTGTTTCTCTGAAAATAAGACATCCCTGATAACAAGCCCAATTGGGCTTTTGAGTGCATGGCAATAAGGCCAAGCGCCTATTTCAGGGTTCAAAAAAATGCAAGTTTCCCTTATTTTCAGGGAAACACAGTAGTTAGGTTTCAGAACAGGAGAACCATCTTTTTCCTAAATTCTGTATTCTTCCAACAAAAGTGTTACTTTATTTTGTTTGTGGAAAATATAAAGTTGGAATCAGATTGATTAGTCTTACACTAAAAAGAGCATCACTACTTCAAAACTATTGTTGTATATATGCATTTTGTGTTCGCTGTCTTTCAAAGTGAATGGAACAGCTGCATTTTCTGAATCTTGAATTCTGAAGCAATGAAACAGCATGCTAAGCAGCTTATTTTCAGTGTGGAAAATTATTCCAATAGCTCAGATTGCAACCCAAAGAAATACATTTGCCACTGAATCTAGTAAATATGTTTAAAACTAGGAGGGAAGCCAAACTGCTACATTATGATAATCGAGATGATACAAAATGTGTTTTACTCATATATTTTGGAAAAAACACAAGGATAATGAGTATAAGGATAGATTTCAAACTGAACTACATAAATCCTATGAAAGGACTTTAAAATCATTGTCTATTGTCATGATCCCAGTCTTGTTCTTGATTTTTGGTCACAATAAACATGTATCAGTGTTTGGCAGATTTAGGAAAGAAAAACTGGGGGTGTATACCAGAAATCATCTTTTGGTGATTGGTCTGGCTTATTTGCTATTTAAATCACTACAAAGTAATCTACTAAAACAAGAGGAATAAAAAATAAAAATTAAGTCTGCTCATTTCTCTTTGAACTACACTTACATAAGATTCCTAATTTGATCAAGTCCTCCCACAATTATCTTAGAATAGAAAGGAAATGATGTTTCTGATATCTTACAAGTAATTAATATGATATTAGTCATATGAGACACATTCCATCCAAGACATAACATATAATATAGCATGTTTATGAGCTGAATAAGGAGACATAAACTGGCTGCTTCTAGGAAAGCTATTACTGCAGTTCAAATCACCTTGAGATGTTCTCTATTAGTATGCTAACTATATAATGTATTCTGTTCTCCTTCCTCAAGCCAATTATTGTGATAAGAGAATCAAGGGCAAATATTCCTCCCAAGCACTTAGCTGGAATTCATAAGATCACAACACTCCACTGCAAAGACTTTCATGAACTTAAAAGTAGTGAAGGAACTATGAAGCAATATCAGAAACTTTGTGTCTGCTTTCCACAAAGTCATGGCCACCGAGAGGGAGAACTTAGCATGGGAAATAAGTGGTTGAAGCTGAATCTTGAGGCACACAGGAACATCCTCTTTTTAAACAGAGGCTGTTAAAAACAGAGAAGAGCAAGGGCAAGGAATGACTTTTTGCTCTGCTTCAGAACATCAGCGTTTTCAATCCAAGTTGGATAATAGGCTGAAGTGAACAAGCTCACATTCTTATAAAAGGACTTGCAGAGGAGACCCTGGACTGTTTTGATGGGCTCAAAAATTATACTCAGGAAAGTGTCAAAAATGAAAAGTGATTTTCAGTACATATCCCCAGTTTTTATTTCCTAAATAAGAGAAGATTCATATAAAATATAATATTAATCAGAGCAACATGGAGCATGTTAGTAATAAGGGAGATTTTTTTCAGTTGTTATTTCCGTACATGAAGAATTAATTCTACAGCAGGGACAGGTTCGACAGGGTATAAGAACTTTTCACATGTCAGATTTTTCATATGGAACTGATGAAAATATTAAATTTGGCTCTAAGGAAGAACCCTTGCTGGGATGGCAAAATATATAAAGTGATATAATTTCCCTGCTTCCATTTGGCATTTTCTACGGTATGTGTTTCCTAAAAGTTCTGAGATCAGGTTAGTCTTAGTTTGATGTTGGATACCTAAAAATATCTTCTTAGCATAAATACATTATAAAAGAGGTTTTTAATCATCTATCGAAATATCACATGATAAAAAGCTAGCAAATGATTCTTTCTGACTAGATGATTTGAGGGCCATGATTATGGAGCCATGCAATGCCTAAATCAGCAGAGTCTAGACTGAATTCTACTTTCTCTACATGTGTTTTGGCATAGTAGAGAAGCTTCACAAGCAGGTGGAACAGATAGATCTGTGGAGAAACAATTACTGAGCCAACGAATTGAGTCTGTTTTTCCATATACTAAAAAACCCTATTGGCTCTTAATCAACACACCATCTCCATTTCCAGTAAATCCTTAGCCAAATCCATGGTGCAGATAAGATCAGACATCCATTCTCTTTGCAGACACAAAAACCTGAATGTTTTGGAATTCTGCCAAGTTTCTGCAAGTGATATTATTGATATGTGCAACAGAATCAATCATGCAATGAGTTCAGAGAAATAGGCATCCAGGGATCTGGATCTTTAAAAACAAGATCAAGTGTGGACTAGGTGTTATAGGTAGAGTTGAGGCTAAAGAGGTTATGGTTCCCTAGTTTTGGAGTTGCTGTCAATCAGATGCATCCTGTGTCCCCTCCAGGATAGCTATAAATTTTTGTCTAGACATGCAGTAGCCCAATGTCCTGGGCTCTCACAATACAAACAAGCTCCTGCACACCTGTATTTAACCCTTTTCTTCTGGAGATAACTGAATCTAGTTCCACCTATTTGCATGGATAGTTTAGGCTGAAGAGATGTGGCCAGAAGTGCCTGCATTTGAGATCTGAAGGACAGTTAACAGAGACTTGCACATAGGTTAATTAATTAATTCAATTTCTATAGCCACCCATTTCAAGCAAGTGACTCTGGTTGGTTGTATTGGGCCAGAAAGTCTGTGGCCTGGCCGTGAGTCTCATCCAATTTTTTAGACACTGCTACAGAGCATTTATGATATGATGTTGGAGGCAAATGTGTTGTTTCCATGGTGAACTGCAAAAGCTGTACATTTAATTAGTTATTTTTGCTTGCAATTATTCTATTTCAATGACTGCACTTAAAGAAATACTCATCTATTGTATTGAGATGGCAAACAATCTCAAACTCCACATCAGCTGATATAGTCTGCAACAGTGCTTCCTAAACTACACTTCTTACCAGTGCGCTCACTTCAGATAATCCCTGTGGTTTAGGTGAGATTCCCTAAAAACTACTCACTAAACATTCTTTTCAAAATATACAGGATAATATTCATTCAAATTTGGACTTTGACATTATATTTCAAAGTAATTTTTACTACCGATATATATTGGAAGGCTTAGCTTTCTTACCTCCATCTTCTAGAAAATATTGTACAGCCATGAGTACTTTTCCTTGAGGTTGTAAATCAAGCTAAAAAGAAAGAAACATCTGAATTACTTGCCAGTTTTAGTAAAACTCTATAATGCCGCAAGTTATTGCCTCAACCTAAGCAACTTTAAGATGTGTGGACTTCAACTTCAAGAATTCTGAGAGGTGAAGCCCAATTTAAAGTTCTTGAGATTGAAAACACCTGCCCTAGAGTGTTACATCATAGGAAAAGCTGCTTTCCTCAGATCTTCCTTCCTTTCTCCCTCCCTCCCTCCATTTCTAGAGGCTTGATCTTTAGGGTTTCCTATTAATTAGTGATGGATGAATAATCAGGGACTCATATAACCCTAGAAATGTATAAACTGAACAAAAAGAGTTTGGTCCTAAAGCAAAGATGCACTGCAGGTTTGCTTGTGGTTCCTGAATGCCTTCAATGAAACCCCTACAACCCAATCATAATCTTTCCAATTTCCCCAAGCAAAGGACTTTCCTTTCTCTTTTAATGATAGCTGGCAAAGAAATAGCAGTGCTCTGGTCTAAAGATACCCCACAATATTCTTTCTGCTGAATAACATCTTTAGTTTCTATGGGTCCAGGAGCATTCTAGAAAAGGGGAAACGATGGTGTGTTTAAGCCCACTGCCAACATCTGATTAAAATATATAATGTATGTACTATTAAAAGTATTGTTTTTAGCTGAAGCACTTCCTGTCTGCTATGTACTCAGGGGAATAGATAAATAAAAAACACACTAAAAGTGCTTCTTTAAAAAAATACAAGAAGAAAAGAAGGGTTTTCTGATTTTTTTTGTCATAAGAAGCAATAAAAGAATAAAGAAGTTTGAAATTATTTGTTTATATTAAACAGATGAGACAGTGGATGTCAGTGGACATTCAGAGGAGTTCTCTAGGAGTACAATTATACCCCTGACATTTCTATCATTTTTAGAAACCCTCTAAATTTTGTGGAAATGTATTCTACAAAATGTTCTCTAAATCAAACTGGTATCCAAGCCTTAGTAACATAAGTATCAGGTCCAAGGAGGAAATTACCTACAGAAGATCACATCGCAAAGAAAGCACTGTATCTAGTTGTTTCTGATGGCTGTACGAGGCTAAATAAGTATGTTTACTGGAAGCAAGATGTCTTTTGGATGTCCTACTTTTGAATTCTAGTGGTCCAAGGTAAATAATGACAAAAAATTTTGATCTGATAAATTAATACGCACCCAAAATTCTGCTTTTCCATTGCCTTTTTTACATCTTTCAGCCAAAACTGATACGCCTACAGTCACTTCAGATAATGGCTCTTCTGCGGCCTTCATGAGAACAATCTGAATTACACGTCCTTCATAGATATGGGCATCAAAGGAAGTTTTCCAATCGGGATACATAGTGGGCTTCTTCTGAATCAAAGTTTTTCCTCTCTCTTTAATACAAAAAAAAAAAAGGCATGAATGACAAGTTGACAAGAAAAGCTCTGTACTTCATCACATATTGAAACAATATGTGGTCAATTTAATAATTAAGGAAAGGAAAAATATTTTAACAGCTTTAAGTAAATTATAAATCTTACAATCAATACCTCAATAAATTTGTATTTGTTTTGTATTGGTACCTTCACCATTGCCAGGTCAAGAATTGAAGAAGTAAGAAATGGTAAGTCAAAGAAATGAAGGCATTAGAAAACAAAATGATATGTAACTAAATCTAGTTTACATGAAGCTATTAACTATGACTCTTAGTAGCTTCCTGTCCTTCCAAACCATCCTTCCACTAAATCCACATGTTGTTTCATATGCAGTCTTTGTTATTTAAACTTCTGACATCTCTCTTTAGAGGATCTTTTCAATTCCAACCACAATTTTCTCATTCTTTCCCTTTCTTTCAACCCATTCATTCTCCCTTTAGACATTCATTTGCAATTGGATTCTTATTCATTTATGACCATGCACCTTCAGTGCACAGTACTTCCCTTGTACCATTCTCACTTTTGTATTCAGTCACTAATTAGTTTTAGACCCCAAAGTATATATATACACAGTGACCAAGCAAAGGATTCCGAAGGATTTGTAAGACCTAATCTATTCAGATGAAGGTGGGGCTTCCTGTCTTTTTAAAATATGTTCCTTCAATCTGCGTTCCATTCCTTTTTCCAAACGATTGTCAGATTTTAAAAAAAATATATTTCTCAAGATTTACCAAGTTTTCACCCCTTTATGGTATAATTTTGGCTATATTTATGCAAGACTGGATGACTGGAATTAGTTACTGGGGTGAACGCTCCTTTGCAAAAAACCCCCACCAACAACCTTCAAACAAAAAATCTTATTTAATTTCTGAATCACTCCAGTGTAATCCTCTTTCTTAGGTATGCTTGTTTGTTTATTTCTATGTTTCCTCAGATTTCCATGACAACACTGGAAAACAATTCTTTTATTCTTTGCTGACTCTGGTCCAAATACAAGCTACAAAATAACGAACCAGACTAGTAGGAAAATGTCATGGCTAATATGTAACATGTTAAATGAGAAATCCTATTTGGTTTTCCCTTTTCTATCTATCATTTAAATGAAGACATTTTACATTGTTTTGTTGCTGCTTTTTACTATGCTTATCATGAACTGTTTTAAGATCAAATTGAATAAGTGGCATTGATATGAATGAAATAACATTAATCAAAATTATTAGATAAATCAATGGTCCACAGCTTAAGATGCACTGGTTTGGCACAGCATGAAATAATTTATGTTTCTAAACTAAAAAGGAATCACTGAACTCCTAATGCACTTTATATTTCTGGAAGGAGGCCTCAAGTATATTATTTCCCACTTTAGTGTTTAAGATAATAACTTCATCCCCTCTAAACATCTGAAGAATTATTTTATTACATCTGAACACAAGCACAATAAAGCATCAACTGTTAATGGCTCAAGTACTGTATTAATGCATTAAGAATTAAAGATACTGAATATACTGACATACACTATAGATGTATCATGATCCTGAATTCATAAAATATTCAAAATTTCAAATGTATCAATTTTGTTGAATAGCTTATGCATGCACTGTTTCAAAATACTTAATATATCCTTGAACTACACTCTTAAATTATAATTTTATAGGTAAATGCTTCTTCCGTTTCAGAACAAATACAGAAATATTCAGTTTGTTATTTATGTGATGGAATTAATGAAACACGAATGCATATATGTATATATATTCATGTTCCCATTTCTCTATTTCTTTTTTATTTTATCTTAGCAGCATCCAAGTTAGCTTGAAGTCACAGGAAGAGAAGAGTGGGAAGAGGCATGTCCTGTTAAGTATTTTTGATCCATGTCTTAGAAACTGACTGCAACATGAAAATGGGCTTTTCAATGTTCTAGACACGAGTGGAAAAGGGCAATGATACTTCTAGACTACATGAAAAAGAAAATATTCAGCAGCATCCAAAGTGCTTGTGATGATGTTAAGTGACACAAAATAATAGAAGTCTAAGAAAATAGCTCCAAGCTGACAATATTCAGGTTGATTTGACAAGAAAATGGTGGGAAGAAAAATTAATTTCAGCAATGGGATCTTGGGTTGCTGATTGTCATCCCTGCTCCTGTATATTTCTATCAAGCTCATCTTCCTTACTCTCTGCAATTACTTCATTATCTTCTTGGAGTTGTACACAGAATTGTACAACCTTATGTAATCAATATAGTTGGTAGAATTGCCAATATATCTACAGACAGCAGCTTGGCACTTCCCCTAAAAACTCACCTTTAATTTTTTGTTTTAAAAAATAATTATCATTAATTTTAAAAGAAGAGTGAGAATCTACCTGAGAACCTCTAGAAGAGATGACAAGAAACCACCCTTGAGCATAATATATATTTCTGGCCATGCCTTGCAATTCTACGCAAGCCTGAAAGGCATTCTTCAAAAATAAAAAAAGCTTTGTAATACCATTTTTATTTATTTTTTAATCTTGCCCAGAAAATAAGACAACAACAGTGAGATGGTAAGGAACATCCTGGATGGCTAGAGAAACATCATAATGGCTTCTGCTAAATGGTTATTTTGTACTTGGGCTAGTTGATGATGGAGGCCATTTTGTTGGAGTACACATGCTATACATTAATAATCCTAAATGTATTCACAAGCCTAAAATGGTTAAAGATTGAAGTGGGTTCACACTTCATCCTAAACCAAAACCAAATAAGCCAACTTGTGCCTTCATATAGTGTGTAAACCTTTTATTTGCTTCCCTCTTTGCCTGGTAGGGAGAATTTTGATGGGAGATAAAGATTTTTTTTAAGGTGCCTCAGCAAGTCATTGCAAAAAGCAACTTTCTTTTCTCACCTGCATGGAAAATTAGATAAGTCATAAAACAATTTAATAGCAGTTTGGTTTCCCTTTTAATTTAATGAGTAATGAAAATAAATGGCAAGCATAAAATAGATTTGTTTTCTCGAATTCTCTGGGCTTTTAAGAGGAAGGCTAAAACATGGCAGTGATGCTGGTGATAAAAAGAAATTAGATTACCTTTGATAATAATACACTGCTGGCTAAGTTATGAGTTAACCCTTGTTAGCTGCCCAGAGTCACTTGGCGAATGGGCAACATAAACAAATAAATAGACAGACCGACAGATACATCCCTCCCTATGCGCATAATTGTTCCTTTTTCATAAACAATAAAATACTATTAACTTGTTTTACTTGCTTCAGATATGAATTTTTTGGTGAAAGGTAAATTAAGTGCATTAATTCAAATCATACGAAATTATTATCATTGTTCCAAATAATAGTGAAAATTGCTTTTTTTTTACTCTGAGTGAAATGCGTGGTTTCTACATTTGACAAATAAATAATAAAACAGCTTAAAAAACAAACAAACAGATCTGCTTCTGATTTAAAGTAACAGAACAAGATCCAACCCATGTCTCTAACCTGAATACTGCTAAAAGAAATCAAACCCTTATATTAGAAGTGTCTTACTTGTTTTGACCCTCCAGCTATATTTGAAATTTAAATTTAAATAATATTTCCTACTAACTCAGAGGCAGTTACTTCTAAGTAAACATGCACAGGATTGAACTGCAGTTTTCTCAGACTATTTGAGAAGAGATCCACTTAAAAACACAGTCAAAATCATTTTATTTTACCTGTAGTCAAAGCCTCTTTCATTTTTATTGCGCAGAAAGGCTGTAATTGCTCTCCCTGATTCTGGACTGGTCCTAGCTCAAAAGAGTTGAATGATATTCGTAAGAAGGGTGCCATAATTCACAGCTCAGCAGTCACCTGTAGAAGAAAGACCAGGCAATAGTGTTAAGTCAAAAATTATACTGAGTAAAAATAAGAATTAAGAAAGCATAATTAAATTCTGTTTCAAATCTGCTCACAAATTTCCACTTTTATTATTGGATCTGCCTTTGTTTTCTCTCATAAATATTCACATTCTTAAATCGCCAAACCACATTTGAATGGGATACAATGGGGTACAAGAAGCAATCCATTTTGCAACCTCTAACTACAGAAAATAACTGCTTTTCACAAGACTGAGTAGTTAAATCTGAGTAAATTAATTTGCAATTTCTACAGATTTAGGTAATTAAAATACTATGAGATTCAACTGACTTTTAGCAAAGGAAGATTTCTAAATTCTGAGTGTATATTGTATGTCAGAACAAATAGTGGAAGTCACAAGAGTTCCTAAAAATAGTATATGCAGTATAGCTTTGATCCTTAACTTATTAAAAAATGAATAATTTGAATGTTTATTATTAAACATTAAGTGACCCGCTTAACTATAATTCTTTAAATTAGGTATATCAGTGATACTTTGCAGTTTTCCTCATCTTCTTGTCTAAACAAATAGGAAATAAGAAATGAGTCCAACCAATGTCCATCCCTGCCCCCCCGTTTATTTTTTATGTCAGGCAGCTTTGAAATCCAATAAATAAACAAACAGGCGTGTATGAAAAGAGTCAAACTGACAGATACTTCTGTAATCAAAGCCCTGCCTAGAAGTTTTGATTGCATGTTCACACCCACTATCCTTGACACATCCTGAAATGTTCCTGTGCATGGAATTGTGTAACTTCTCTTGCAGAAACACTTGTAGGATATGTATACTAGCAAGTCAAATATTTCATTTGATATATGTAACAAAGAGCAAGGAGACATCTAAATTGAGTCGTTCCTGTTTCTAAGCAATTTCACTCCATGTCTTTTTTTAAAAAACAGAGTACTAAGGCCTTCTACTAACATTGTCCCATGATTCTTCTACTCCTTCTGTTAACATATTCCCACTCCTGGAATATTGCAATCCACACCTGGAATACTGCAACCAATTTTGGTCACCATATTACAAAAAAGAAGTTGAAACTTTGGAAAAAGTTCAGAGAAGAGCAACTAAGATGATCAAAGGCCTGGAGACCAAAACATATGAAGAATGGCTGCAGGATTTGAGTTTGGCTAGTCTAAAGAAAAGAAGAGTTAGGGATGACTTGATAGCAGTATTCCAGTACTTGAGGGACTGCCACAAAGAATAGGGGGTCAAATTACTCTCCAAAGCACCGGAGGGCAGGAGAAGAAACAATGGTTGGAAATTAATCAAAAGAGAGAAGCAACCTGGAATTAAGGAGAAACTTCCTAACACAGTGAGGACAATTAATCAGTGGAACAGCTTGCCTCCAGAAATCGTGGGTGCTCCATCACTGTATGTTTTTAAGAAGAGTGTAGACCTGTGATGGTGAACCTATGGCACGCGTGCCACAGGTGACACATGGAGCCCTCTCTGCAGGCACGCCAACTGTCTCCCCAGCCAAGTTCCACCGCGCATGTGTGAGCACCTCCTGCTGGTCAGCTGGTCTTCAGGCCTCTGCCGTGCATGTGGGGGACATGCATGTGCATGCACAAGGGGGCACTCAGATTGCATTTTGGGGCTTCGCATGCCCCCAATGCCCCATTTTGGGCATGGAAGGCCACCTGCACCAACCTGGAAGCCAAAAATGGGCGACGGGGGACACATGTGTGGGGTTCATGCGTGCATGTGTGTGGGGGTGGGAGGAACATGGGGCAGTGTGTGCATGTGTGTTCAGTGGGACACACGCGGGACAATCACACGTGCATGCACAAGGGGTGGGGTGCGCAGGGGGGACACACGTGCATTGCATTATGGGTGTGGCCACGCAGGTGCACTGTTGTACGCTGTTGTGCACTGTTGCGCATGCTTTTCGCACACGATGACAAAAAGGTTAGCCATTACTGGTGTAGACAGTCACTTAACTGAAATAGTATAGGTTCTCCTGCTTGAGCAGGGGGCTGGACTAGAAGACCTCCAAGGTCCTCTCCAGCTCATTCTATTCTATTCTATTCTATTCTATTCTATTCTATTCTATTCTATTCTATTCTATTCTATTCTATTCTATTCTTTCATTCATTTGCAAGTTTTCTTTTTAAATCATGCAATTGTTCCATATGCCATAATCAAGATCAGCAGAAAATGTTCATTTAGCTCAGATTTTTTATTCATACTTGCTAGTCAGTAGGTGTCACTCTCTCATACTATTTTCAAGAAAATGCAGTATTATGCCAAATATATATGTTTTAAATACCCATAATATTTCTGCTTCTGTTCAGATCTCAGCATAGCTCTATTCATTATGTGACTCCTTGACATGTATACTCTTTTCTTTAAATTATCTCAGATTATTTCCAACCGTCTGCAATAATGTTCTTATACTTTATGCTACTTAGGTAGTGAAAATATTTTTATTTCAATATTAAGAAATGTGTGTAATATCCAACCATGTTTTAATAAAGGAATTTGAAAGTAAATTGGTTAAAATCCGAATTATTAATAGATGGAAATGATAGTGAGAAGTTGCAAAAACATCTTGGGATA
>JANHZT010002677.1:62562-76402 GCA_032468215.1 Stegonotus admiraltiensis | reverse complement strand
CGCTGGAAAAAGTTTTGAGCGCCCGAGGCTCGGCAAGGTGTGCCTGGCCTGTGAGGAGGGGGAAAAAAAGTTTCAGCTTTTTTTCACCATCCTTGTAGTAATTACAGGTAGTCCTCAACAACTGAGCCCAAAATGTATGTTGCTAAGTGGGAAATTTGTTAAGTGACTTTCCCCCCATATTATGACTTTTCTTGGCACTTTTGTTAAGTGAATCACTGTAGTTGTTAAATTAGGAACACAATTGTTAAGGGAATCTGGCTTCCCCGTTGACTTTGCTTGACGGAAGGTCGCAAAAGGGGATCGCGTGACCCTGGGACACTGCGATTGTCATAAATGTGAGTCAGTTGTCAAGCATCCAAATGTAAATCACGTGACCATGCGGATGCTGCAACGGTCATGAGTGTGAAAAATGGTCATAAGTCACTTTTTTCAGTGCCGTTGTAACTTCGAATAGTCACTAAGCGAACTGTTGTAAGTCAAGAACTATCTAGTCTAGTTGGATGGGTTCAAGCTAACTCTTTCGTAGGTTGCTGCAAATGAAACAGTCACAATCTGCACTTGTTATTTTTGTGCAAAATGCAGGGCTATTTGGTATTGTTGGTATTGTTGAATACCAATTCTTTGGGCCCAATAACCTGTATTATTTTCTGGGGTATTTTCTAACTTTATGACTACATCATACTTTGTAGTGAATAGGGTTGTATGTGCCTTTTGATCCCAGTGTTTCTGGCACCTTTTAGCTCTGCATTTTTTAACTGGAAATTTAGTGGTTTGTATCCTCCACTTTTTTTGGGTGGTTAATCCTCATGAGCACTGACTTTCCCCACTTCCATCAAGCTTTCGTTTTGACATTGAATCCTTCTTGATATGCTAGATCAGAATTAATTGCCAAGTTAAACTTAAGGGAAAGGGGAAAGAGAGTTCTGATCAAAGCCGATTATGATTCTTAATTTACTGCAGTACTTTGATTCCATATAAACAAGGGTTTGAGAGCTTGTTTGATGTGATGGTTAAAAGTGTTGGACTAGAATTGAGAAGACTGAATTTTAGTCTTGCTTTAGGTACAGAAACCAGCTGGGTGACTTTGGCCCAGTCGTACTCTCAGCCATAGAAAAAGGCAATGGCAAACCACTTGCGAAAGCACTGCCAAGAAAGCTGCAGGGATTTGTCATGTAGTTGCCAAGAATCAAGGCTGACTGGAAGGAAAAAATATTGTTCACTCCTTTATCGCCAGATCTTATGGAACGTCTGCTTTAATTCTAGCTGGTAGGAGTAAACTACGGTCCAAAATTAATAATTTGGATGACATAATAAGCAATAATGGTTAATTTGCTTTGCATCTGGATAATTACAGATGGTTCTTAAGCTGCTGCAAATATAAAATCATTCCTTTTTCAATTTTCCATCAGGAAAGCACAAACATTGCAAAGAGCCATAGTGTAAATGTCAGGGTTCCAAGTAACATGCCCAACACATCCCCAGCGAAACCAGACTCCGAGGCTCGAGATTCCTCAAAGTTCTATTTTATTAGAGATGTCATATTGGCACATCTTGGAAAACCCAAATTTGAAAGTTTCTAGTTTTCCCCACCCAAGTGAAAGTTCAAATCTCTGCCCAGCATCCACATGTCCATCACATGGGCCAATCTTACACCATCCCAACTGGAGATGCCTCCCAGTCATCTGACTCCAGGTGCCAGGGCAAGGCGTCCTTGACTCTCTGAGAAAGAAATGTTATTTTGACTATATAGCTCCCATACTCCATACAATCCCGCCTCCCATTTTCCTAGAGTAGAAAATGTGGCAGGCCTGAAGGCCCAATGTAAAAGATGGCTTCCAGGCCTGACAGGATATCCACCAGATATTGTCTCCCCAGACTCTTGACTACAGTTTATATGATCAATCTAAACTTAAATTCTATGTGGAATTCAGTGGACAGTAGTATTTTAGTGTGGTTGTGACATCAAAAATAATTTCGGATTCTTAAAAAGGCTTGCATATTCTTGTAATGATTCCACTGCAATGTTGCTTCATTCATTATAGTAATAATTAAAAATAAAATAATAAAATACTGTACGTACTTATAGTAAAAATCCAGTTTATTTAAATATATGCATTTCAGTTTGTGCCTGATTAGAGAAGGATCATAGCATAATGATAAAATACAAACTTTGTGAAATATCAATGTTCCCAATTCAATTTCCAGCAACATGTCTGACTGAAAGTACAAGGAGATGTAAGAAACATTTTTTCTGAGATCTTGGAAGGTACAATCTTGCAACTAGGTACCCAATTTCTTTATGATTTTTGAGAGTGATAAGTACACTTCGCTTCATACTTCTACTAGTCACAATGTATGTTTATCAGAAGGTACATTGTTCAAGGACTAAGCAAAAAAACTACTTGCCGTATACTTTATATATGCATTAATGCCCAGAAAACAGAATAAAATTCACAAATAGTAACCACCTAATGCTTAGGAAAACATGCTCACAGAGACGTAACATGCATACTCCACTTTTCTCCGTTTCTAGGCAAAATATATCCACTATTCACAACTTGGACAAAATGTGCTACGCGAAGGCTATGCAGAAGTCTATTATTAGTACCACACATTTACTTCCAAAGTACAATGTTAGGCCTCAGAAACCCAATTGTCTACTGCCCAACACTTCCTACAGTGTACTGTTCTAATGTATCTTTCTGTCCCTCTCACCCAGTTAGATAAACTCCCGAACACCTGAGCCACTCTACCAGCAATTGTTATTCTTTAACAATGCCTATTAGGCCTAAGAGACACTGAGATGCATTCTTGAAAAGGAGCCAAATCTGATATTGTGCTTTGCAAGTTTTCCATTAATCAAACTTCTGCCTCTTTTAAAGTCAAAGAGTAAGGAGCTTGGTAGAAGAAGTGGGAAACTGAAGTTACATGAACAAATAACCTGCTGTTATATTGAGAAATTTCTTGTGATCCTTTTATCACATTAAAAGTTTCTGGTGTCTGCACTGAAGTAATTTTCAAAAGCATGGTTTTACTGTCTTTGTTTAACAGGATCATAGATGAGAAATGGAGAAAGCAAATCAGATATCCTCTAAATAAGCAGTTTCCAAGGCTGATTTTGTAGTATCTATTTAACCAAAGCCATCTTTATTTATCCAGGCAGTAGAGTTACAGTATGCTTCAGTTAAAAATGATAGTTTGCTTTGACATGATTGTGATTATGCTGCTATGTCTTTAATGCCGACTACTGTTTCTTTCAAATTCTCACTTCCTCTTTCCTGACAAAGGAGGGAAGACAAAAGTGTTTGTTAATGTCTGTGTCTTATGTCGTCTAGATATGATAGACACTAAAGGAGCACTCTTCTTTGGGCCAACTTGTGTTTTTATGTTTTACCCTTTCTGTTTCTGAAATGTGCAGCAAATTCTGACTCGTAACCTTTGTCCAGTTCTTTCATGCTACACATACCTAGTTTGCCTAATTACAGTATCTGTGTCTCTGTGTTTTATTTTTTTTTTAACCAATGACATTTTTTCTAGTATATGTGATCAGTTAAACAGGAAGTAGGCCTGTTTAATCAGTTCTCTTAATTAAAAAGGGGGGAAAAACATTGCTATGTGCTTCTTGTAGGTGCAGTTATAAACATAACGCAAGAGGCTTTGTTTCAGAAATTAGATGGCAAATGTGTACTGCTTATTTTATCCACTGCTCTCAAAAAAACCATAGAATTAGTCCTGGTGTTTGGAGTTTAAACAGAATTATGCCATAAATAGGGGGAGCAGTGTGGCATGCGGTGAGAAGGGCTGAGCTAAGACCAGAAATATCTGGCTTCTGTGCGCATTCAGCCATTAAGAGTGACCTTGTAGTAGTCATCAAAGAGCTCTTGGGGAGATATTATATTGGAGTGGGGGAGGGGTGTTTCTGGGACACGTATCCTCTCCTGAATAAATAAAAGCAAAGAAGAAATGAAACATAAGTAATAAACTCAGTCTTCAAATTAGATATTACATAACTATTCATTTTTAGAATAATAAGATATTTGGGCTTCACAATAGAGTCAAATTTAGTAGTGAAGAGTAAAAAGAGGTCACATTGAAAGAATATAGTTTTGTGCTTTTCTGGGTTCAGTCTATATCTTTATCCAGGAAAGTTAAATTACCGATAAAGAGTTCAATCTGATGGTTTTGCTCAAATATAAGAACATGAATTCTTGAATAATAATTTCTTAAAAACTATTCACAGCTGAACACATGGAGTAACACATGGAAACAAACACAACATTTAGCAAAAAAATAAAACTGTTTCCCTTAGCTGTATAGCTAAAACTAAGTTCCAGTTATTTTGCTTCCCCTTTCTGATCCAGTTGTAACCATGTTTGCACATTTTCCAAGAGAACATATACCAGCTTTCCCTAACCTGATGCCTCCCTCCCCCATACATTTACGATTGTCATTAGGAATGGCAGCTTGGAAATTGTGGGAATTGAAGTTTGGGGTTAATCAGACTGAGGAAGGTGAAGTTACACAGGAGAAAAAGACACTTGAATACAGTTCCTCAGTTAGCCACTGATCACTATTGCCTGGTTACCTGTCCTATTTGTTTTTAATCCCGATGCCTTTATTTTGAAGTGCTTTATTAAAATTCCCTAAATACCACAATAACATATTGGCAATAAGAAGATACAAGTAACTACTTTCTTTGGGGAAAAAGTCTTATTTTTAATTAATTTAATATCACTTATATCCTTCCCACTTTATCTAAGTGTAGAGGGTAAAACTCAGGGGTGGGTTCTACTTCCTTTTACTACCAGTTGGCAACGGAGCCACAGGAGTGCTCTTCTGTGCATGCGCAGAAGCATTCTGATTACATCGGACTCAGTGGGCAGAGCTTTCCTCCGGTTTTACTACCGGTTCTATAGAACCGGTCTGAACTGGGGGCAACCCACCACTGGTAAAACTATTCAAGAATTGAGGAAGTGGAAGTACTAGTTACTTTTTACTTCAAAAGTACCAAGGAAAAGGAGGTTTTCACTACAGGTTTTCTCCTAATGTGTGTGTGTTGCAGGCAGTGGAGAAAATCATATGTGTGGGAATTAAAGATGTCATAGAGCAGCTGAACTAGGATTCCTGCAGAGTGAAAGATGTTACATGACAAGCTCTCTGTAGGTCATATACCTGCATGGTTTTAACTCTAAAATATTCTCAGTAACAAAGAAAACAAGAAAGTAGAAACAGAGTGGCATGAGAGTGACACACAAACTGAAAGTTTCTGTTGAGAAGTTTTCAGTTTCAATGAATGGAAATGACTCTGTCCATTCCTTTTTTGTAGGCATGTGAAAGAAGGAAGCAACACAGTCTGTGTTCTTCTCCCACTGATTGGAGGTTAATAGCGAGACACAATAAGATGGTTGTATATTTTCATCCTGGCCGAAAGACTGGGAGGAATAAATGCTATGTTCTTCAAACTTGGCAACTTTATGTGTGAACCTCAATTCCCAGAATTCCCCAGCCAGAATTCTGGGAGTTAAAGTTCTTATCTCTTAAAGTGTCCAAGTTTGAATAAACATTGAATTAAGTTACAAAAGTAGTTGGGGGCAGCAGGAGGCACTCTGTAGTTGAGTCCTCCATGGGAACAGAGGAAATGGCACAAAGCCAGGCACATTTCCAGACAGAGTTGATTGTCTGGAATTGCCTAAGGGACACAGTCAAACTGTAAAAAAAAGTTGCTTTTTAAAAAGTAAACCCCGTTAAAACATACACATACAAAATTCCACTCCTGTTTCTGTAAAATCTTTCTCTGCTTTATAGTTTTAGAAATGGAAGAAATGTCCATCTGGGTTCACTTCCAAGTAGGAGGAAAGACACTAGAAAGTTGGAGACTGCTTGGGAAGATGGTTTAATGGTGGACAGGACCACTTGGTTTGAGAGAGAGGGAGAGGGAGAGGGAGAGGGAGAGAGAGAGAGAGATTTTTATACCCTCTCTTGGGCTTTGAATTTGAGCTTCCTGTTCCTGTGGCAAGCTATTGGCTGCTGTAGGGGTCATAGCTAACCTTGGAGGTTTTCTGAGTCAAGCTTCGTTGAATCTTGCTGGGTGATGATGTAATGAATGGGCTTTGAGCAATTCCTATTATGGCTTAATGGCTTTGTCCTGGTTTGGATCTTGAGTGAGGGCTAATCCTATCATGTCCTGAGGGCCATGCCTTTTGTGTTGTAGATAAACTGGCCCAGCCTTTGTCTTGTAGATAGGTTGGCACCAAAATATCTGCTGGGGGGCCAGGGAACTGAGGCTCTGAGTTTGTCTTTAGAAACATGTTTCTTCTTTAGAGACAATATAATATCCTGCCTTTTTAATATTACCTAGAATATTTCATTTTCCTAGGGGAGGGGTGGCGGCTAGCTTCCTACACTGGTATATTAAAAAGAAGAAGAAATGTTTACTTTAATTACCATACAACTCAGTGTTTTTATTTTTAAGTCATTCTTACCCTTTTTTAAAATGCCTGTGCTATATTTTTTTTAAATTAAGAAATAAAGATTTATAATGAAGTTATATTTAATAAATTTTATGTGCATACATACACACAAATTTGTAATATCAAGAATATTTTGGAAAATAGATTACATTACTTTTATAAAAGTCAGGAACTATTAACTTCAGTACAGGTCAGAACTGCTTGAAAGGACTCTTCTGCATCCATGTTTTCTATTTCAATATTTGATCTACAATTTATGAACATTTATAGTACACACACACACACACACATACACACATGGACCCCTGTTTTAATTATAAGCCAAATAACAAACTAACAATGTTTTAAGAGGCACTTCTTAAAATATTTTGAATTAAAGTGATTTAAAATGTAATTGTTTTCAAGTATGTTTAGAGAGAATAATGAACACTGTCTTAAACTTCAAAATTATGTATTCATTTTGAGTTGTGCTCTTTTTCTCAAGTGGAGAAAAGTAACCAGCATATCATGAATGGAACCACCTGTTCATATAGTACAGATACAGATAGTCCTTGACCTATGACCAATATTGAGCCCAACATTTCTGTTGCTAAGCAAGGCACTTGTTAAGTGAGTTTTGCCCCATTTTATGACCTTTCTTGCCACACTTGTTAAGTGAATCCCTGCAGTTGTTAGTAACATGATTATTAAGTGAATCTTGCTTCCTCATCGACTTTGCTTGTCAGAAGGCCACAAAAGATGATCACATGACCCCAGGACATTGCAACCTTAATACATGCCAGTTGCCATGCATCTGAATTTTGATCACATGACCATGGGAATGCTACAATGGTTGTAAGTGTAAAAAAATAGTCATAAATCACTTTTTCCAGAGCTGTTGTAACTTTGAAAAGGTTACTAAATGAATGGTTAATGAATGGTTAAAGTCAAGGACTACCTGTATGAACTGTGGATATTCAATTTCAAAAGGTTGCTTGGAGAACATGAGGCAAGAACATATATTTGTCTGCAACTTTAAAGTATCTGTATGGTTTTCGAGAACCACTTGCCAGTAGCAGAAGACAGCTGTGCTTCAGGTATGTTATACACAACCCTATTATTCATTCCCTATTGAAGGGTCAGCTGCTGGATCTAATGGTTTCGGTTTGCAGGAGAGAGATGATTTGAACACAGCAGTAGCAGTGTCATAAGTTCACTTTCTCAACGTAACCCTTTTTGCATTTTTATTTTCATATTGGTATTTATTCACACTAATGTATGAATAAACTGTAAGCAACATTTATGTTTACTGATTCTCCAAGAAACTGAAGCCAACTATGAAGCAAGGGTCTAGATATTGGCTTATTTCTTATTCAGGCTTAAGCTTTGCTTAGGAAATAAGCAAAATATTTAAAGCTTTAACCAGTCAACTAAAATGCTTGTGGAATACTTTTTAGTTTTGGCTGCAAAATAACAACTTCCTTTAAAGTACTAGTTTTCATTGTAGTTGATACTGGCACACCTGTTCAGCAAACATTGTGCTCAAAGGGCAGTCTGAGACAAATAGCTCTGATAATTTCACTAGATATTTAGCTTATTAACTTATATAAGCAAACGTGGTATGTGTCTGAACATGACATAGCTATTGAAGAAACATTTTTCTACAATAAGTACTTAACAATAATATTATCTTTCTTACGAAGTGAATGAAATAGTCTGTATGAAAGAGTAAATTTGGAAGGATGTAGAGGAGGATGGGTGTCAAAAACCTCCTTAGGCCCATGCAAAAATGCTCTGTGACTCAATTCATGGAAAGTGAAGAATCTTGAGTAGGTAATATACTTCGCTGCAACTATCAGCAAGCCAAGTTATGGCGCATAGGAGCTTCTACAAAGACTAAAATCTCTATCTCTCTCCCCCCACCCCCAAATGGGAGCCATTTGGAACATACATAATCTAAAACAGGGGTCTCCAACCCTGGCAACTTTAAGATTTGTGGACTTCAACTTCCAGCACTGGCTCCCAGCACTGGCTCCCAGCACTGGCTGAAGAATTCTGAGAGTTGAAGTCCACAAGTCTTAAAGTTGCCAAGGTTGAAGACCCCTGATCTAAAAGACATTTGACTAGAAGAATGAACCCAGTAATAATTGGTGACCTCAGTCACGGGGAAAAGCTCCGCTCATCTTGTTAGTAATTGTCATAGCAGTAGAGGTGTTGCCCTAAAACAGCATTCATCTTCTGTTTTACTCTTGGGTTGTGGTTATTCCCAGAAAAGGAGAATGCATCCGGTAATTGTAAAGGTGTTTCCAGGAACAGGACATAAATTGTGGACAACCCTAGTTGCTGGAAAAACATGGTGAATAAATAGATGAGTTGTCTCGGGAGCAGAGGGAGGGCCTTGTCAGGAGATAAAATGAATGCCCTTTGAGGTAGACAAAAGGCTAACTACAACCAAGTGCTATTCAGCCTTTGATATATGGTAATGAAGTCCAAGAATGTGTCTCATGGCCCTTGTGGGGGGGTGGCGGGGAAGTGATATAGTAGTCTAACTGATTGGTGGTCTAATAGTTTGGCATGGTGACAGGTAGGGCAAGAAAAGTCACAGAATTTTATACATGTTTTAGTGTAGGCTACTGAACTCCACAGAGAAGGAAGTGGGTATATGTTGACCAGATATTGTGGAGCTGCAAGGCATGTTTTGTTAGGGCAACATACATGTATGTTCCCCTAACTATATAGATATATATATAGCTGGCTGTTCTCCCTATTTCCAAGGGCTAAGAGGGGTGTTCTTGGAAGTCATCATCTGAGCCTAAACAAAGGGTACTTTCATTGTCTGAGTATGGATTTGAATAATCCTCTTTCCAGGCCCAGTGTCTCTCCAAAACAAGGTTAGTGGTAGTGGGATTCAAAGTATATGAGGCACAAGTGTAGAGGGGAGTGAGGTTGTTAGGTGCAACATATTCTGATTTATGAGACAGCCTTCTTTAATGAGATAGGAATTTGAGATAGGAGTGTTAGTGGAAAAGAATTGTACCTCCTGGACTGCAATTGTTCTACATTTTGTGGTCAGTTGAGATTTCAATGTGGTGTTTGGCTGCTTTCACAAAATGACAGTAGCCAATAGATATTTATCAAAACATCATAATTCCTATATATTCACTAGAAAAATCTAACCAAATTGAAGCAAGAATGGTTTCCTTATATACAAAATATAATATAGCAAGGCAAGTTAAGACATTTAGAATACGATTTTTGAGGCAAAAGAGAATCGGCCTTTTAAAAATAATAATCAAAATAGCCAAACTAAAATGAGTAATAATATCTCAAATATAATATAAAAATATTCAACTTTTCCAATTAGTGGCTAGAGGAAATAAGGGAGAATGGAAAAAGAGAGGATACCAGCCTTTTTAAAAAAATTGTAAGCCTTTTTAAAAATCCTTTTATAATGATCATTTATACATGTATCCTTTTCTTTTTGCTACTTTTTCTTTGCATCTTTTACTTAATTAATAAAAAAATAGTGATGTGAAAATATAGAAAAACCTGAATAGATTTTAAATTACATCTTTTTCAACCAGAAATATTATTTCTCGAATGATCTCATATGTAATTACTGCTACAAGACTATAATATGTGCAAACTTTAGAAAGATTCTGAAATATCCACAATGGGGGAATGGTTGGTAAAGATGACAGAGCTAGCGGACACGGCAAAAGTAATTTCTTTAATTAGAGAAAGATTAACAACTACATTTATCAGTGACTACAAACCCCTTATGTACTTTTTGCTAGGGGAAAAAAGAAAAATGAATGTGTGATTTATAGGTTTGAAGATTAGGAAGGGTGGCCTGTGGAAAGAAGGAAATTATGTAACTTTGGAGAAAGAAGATAAAATATAAATATATTTATAACCACTGTCAAGATCAGAAGTCACTTCTCTATAATTTTCCTCTCTTTTTTAATTTTTTTCTTTATTTACTCTTTGTTCAATACATCTTTGTGTGTGTGTGTGTGTGTGTGTGTGTGTGTGTGTGTCTGTCTGTCTGTCTGTCTTTGGTTGTTCGGGTTTTCTCCCATGTAAAATTGGAAGTATCTTCGCAACGTTTTGACGAAGTCTTATTCGTCATCTTCAGGCTGGTGCTTTCGGCTTCATGCTTCTGGGAGCAAATATATATATACAGAAAGATTTGTGTGTGTGTGTGTATAACTATCTCCTATCATATGGGGGTTGACATTGGACAAAAGAAGTGGATTTTCTCTAGCTTACTTACAAGTAAAATACTTTATTGTGCAGTATTGGAAAGACAAACATGGTTTATGCAGTTGATGTTATTAGCAATTAATGAATCAATACCTTATCAATACAGATTAACTATGGATACTTGTAACAATTTACAGCTTCCATTCTTCGAAATGTTTACTGTACAACTATGTACCTGTATGTCTGAATATATGCTCTGTATGTTTTTTTTCCTTTTATAAGATTGTGCATTTTTTTATTAATAAAATAATGGGAAAGTGAAAAACATCTCAGATCCATCTGGTTCAAATTGCTCCAGATGCTTTAAATAATAGCACTCTTCCTTGCTGTCTAAGGGCCATGTGATGGCATTCACAGGATCTTCTACCGTGTTCTTCTCTATAAAAACTACAAAGGACAACTACTTCATGATGTACAGTGACTGTGCAAATTTCAGGATGGATTATGTGATGATGACTAAAGCTGTTCCTGACAGAATCATGATGGGCATCACATGGATTTTATTTAGCAATTGCCAAGGCTCATGAGCCATGCTGGGATGACTGTTTAGTGTCCTCATATTTCTTTCTGTTTCTTTGAAATTTTCCTCTTTCCCGAATATTCTTCAACAAAGATTTGTTTTTGTGTCTTATGTCTACTTGTTTGAGTTTGGTATGTTGTTCATCTCATCCTAGTATGATCTGGCCTAATTGTACATTCCCGGGAAAGCAATCCCCTAGTGTGAAAGGCAAAAACCTTGAAGATGTTCATTACAGCATTCTGGTTCAAGATCAGAATAATATTGAATTAATCCTTGTTTTAATGAATTTGTTATTAATTCCCACTTCCCATGCATGGGAGTCTGTGCATTAAAGAACTTCCTTAGACAGCATATGAGTGTGAGGAAAGCAGAGACATTGAAATATTAAAAGGATATTTAAGATACTGTTTAGGTTCAGTTTGATCAGTGGCATGCAAAATAGTTCTCTGTAGATAAAGGTGTGGACAGAAACAAAGTTACTGTTATTAAATATTTCATTTTAAATTGACATAAATAGATGTCACTGTTTATAAGCTCATATCCATATAACAGAAATACTAATATTGACAGACAGTCAATACAATTACCATTCAATGCATATTTGTGGCTGCCTTTAGACTATCTATTTTTCAGTTCAGTTTTTTAGATTTCATAGCTTTTCAATAGAGCCTTCTTTTTAATTAAAAAAAGTTTAATAAAACTTACGATGGTTGCTTGTGTGCTGTTATTTATATCATCCTTATATCATCTCATTTTATATCACCTGGTTTGGACATAATGCTAAACTACTCTTTAGTATGACATACACAAACTTTCTCTCTGGATGTATGTCAAGAGATCAGACTTATTTATTCATTCATTCATTCATTCATTCATTCATTCATTCATTTATTTATATGCCGCCCTTCTCCAGAGACTCAGGGCGGCTTACAATGAGTTAAGCAATAGCCTTCATACTTCTGTATATTTATACAAAGTCAGCTTTTTTAACCTCTTGTTTAACTTACATACTTTTATCATTATAGCTAAGTCCAAAACTAAGGTTAATCTTTGTAATAATAGTTAAGGGAGTAAGTCAGGATCAGCAGCTGTGGTTGTGGTTGGTAATTGGTTTTCTCTGCCACAACTCTATACCTCAAGTTTGCTGTACTCTGGGTGTAATGGTAAACTGTGCTTATATTGAATACAGGCCTGAAAGCTTTTAGTCTTGTTGAGGCTGCAACAAAAGATAGAAAAGAGAGAATAAAAAAAGATACAAAAGCTCATAATTTAGTACTGAGTCTCAGTGAGGTTTGTATTTATAATAAAACATTTTCACAATGTTCAAAGCAGGGCATATACTCTATCTCACGCCTATTTATAATGTGGATCTAATCTGTGTCTCTTTCATTATGAAATAATCATTTTAAATGTATTTTTTCCCACAATAGTCAATAGGAAATGCGTTTTTCTTCTTTTAAGTTTTTGGAAGGTGAGGTGATAGATGGGAGAAAATGATAAAACAATTTTCTCTTCTGGCCATATCTGCTCATAGATTAGATTAATAAATTGTCTGGAATAGGATTGAACCAAAGGAATGTCAATTTACAAGTCAGACACAGAAAATGAGCCAAACACAAATTCAACACATGAATAAAATTTCATGGTTTAATTTACTTCCTGAGTTGGTCTCAAGGAAGAGAACTGGAACTCACCTACTCCATATATCTACAGTACAACATGTTTCAGCAGTGACCTGCTGGTTGTTTACGTTCCTAGCCAATGAGATCTACATATGGAACGAGTTAGAGGTTTACTTAAAGTAGCCTAAAAATAATTCCATCTCTAAGACCTTAAATTGCTAAGATACTGAAATGGTGTAAAATGTTTTCACTTCTTTCATTTTTGTTTTTAGGTACAACTTTGTTATGCTGGCTTTGTCCTTTGCATTTTTGTGCATGTCCTATTTCTTGACCTCTTGGCTAGGGAGCATAGGATTTGTCCTTGCCAACTGCTTCAATATGGGGATCCGAATTTTACATAGCCTCCACTACATCTATAGATACTTCGGATGCAGCCCTTACAGACCTTTGAAGGGCCTTCTTATTTCACGATTCCTGGTTGTTGTTTATCTCATCAGTGGGATGAGCACTAAGGTTTCAGAGGTGGGTGATATTTTTTTCTTCCAACTTTGTCTCATTTGAACAAAGCAGGTGACTAAACCAGCGCTTCCTTCTACCATTTGGACTGGAGAGTCACTTTGTGAAGTTCTCCTTTAACCCACTAGGCCAAAATAGCTGTATCTTCTGAATTTGTCAACTTAAAAGACCCTTTTCTGGGTTTCTGAGCCTAGAGAAAAAAGTATTGCTAAATAAATTGCATCAGTTGTAATAAGCAAAGTGAATAAATGACATATTGCTGTTCCGTATATACAGATCATACTTGCAAATACATCTGAATGAATATGGTGTCTGTCTCCATGTACTTAGTGTGTCTGAATGTATCTATGAAATAGGTGGCACATGGTTCAGAAATAATGTCAATAGGAGATTTATTTATTTAGTTTTTTATACCGCCCTTCTCCCAAAGGACTCAGGGCGGTGAACAGTCAAAATAATATACATAT